>CABHPP010115096.1:0-29260 GCA_902168425.1 Peromyscus attwateri | reverse complement strand
AGACATATTACAACATAAACTCTGTCACTGAGTGCCAGTGTGCCTTCAAGAAAAGCAACATCCTTCAGACTCAAGCCCATCCATTGAAATATTACAGAACTAAGTTAGATAGCCCTGAATGTTCCTTCCTGCTTTAAAATGTGCTCAATTTCCAGTTGGTGAATAGAAACTTGTGCCAGGAAAATCTATTTGCTGGGGCTGCTTGATCATTCTTGTCAGCCCTGTACCACTGCTCTGACTCTTGCCTCAAAGAGCTGCCATGGTCCATCCGAACGAGCTCTCACTTTGGCATGATTATAACACAGACCCAGACCAATTCGGCTTTAGTCTGTCTCTAAAGACAGACCATGATCCTTGCCCTAAACACCCTTTGTAAGTCATATTAAAACAGACCTCTGACTACAACAGGAGAGACACATCCCCTGAACAAGACCAAGAGGCTTATTACTACAGTCCTAGCCCATTGAAGCCTTAAAGAACGAAGTTACATTAGTAACATCCAGAAATATACAGTCCAAAGGAAAAGACTGGTGAGAACTGGAATTTGTAACAAGAAAAAAAAAAAGGAAGCCTTCACAATTTGATGAGAAGCAATAGTTCCCATTCAAACTGATGCTCAAGACCACGAGAGAAGTTTCTTTGCTGTAGAATCTCTAAAGGATGGGGCTGAATTCTGTGACTGAGAGGCCGGAGGGAGGTACTTCAGTGCAGCAGGATTTAGCCCTATCTCTGTTCACAGCCAGGCTTTCACTTCAATTATCATGATTACTAATAATATCCATTGCTGGTGTATGGGTGCTGATTACAGAGCTCTGAGCTTCCCAAGCACTGCCTCATTAATCCCCATAGCAACCCTATAAGGTGAGTCCAATTATTCTCCCATTTTATAAATAAGATGAAGGATCTTTTCTCTGCTGCTACATAGCTGGCAAAGTCAGGGATTCCAAAGCTATTCTCTCCAAGCCACCACTCCACTGTCTCCATTCACAGATGCATTCAAGTACCTGCTTCTCCTTCCCCCAACACGCACTGTTCTGCAGTTAACCTGGGGGAGAGTGAGATGCTGTCCTGTCCTGCTGAATGGGTAGCAAGGTAGGTCCATGGCTCATGATGCCACCCATCCCTTTAATTCTCAGTGAGTCCTAGGACTCAGATTGCAGCAGGTACCCAGCATGCCCTTCAGGGAGGAATAAAGGTGAAGTGCAGAGGAGTGTGAAAGAGAGGGCAGAGAGAAGGAATGGCAGAAAAACAAAGGCGCACACCCAGCCTACAACATAAATGAGCCAATCAGCCCTTTCCATCTACCAGAAGGCAATGCCACATAAAGACCCTATATTCTCTGCCATCCCTGGTCCCATAGCTCTTCTCTCCTCCAGACAGGTTTTTCCAGCTAGGGAAATGCAAAAGGAATGTGTGCAACTAGTGGATTTTGTTTTAGAAAAATTCACTGTGCTTTTCTTCTATGAACCCCAGCATATGATAATAGAACTAGTTGAAGGTGGGAAGATTTAAAAATGTGGAAGAATAAACTCAGAACCGCACAAATGCCACAATTTCTCCATCACTACAATCTCAGATCTTTTCCCCACCCAACTCAAGGCTCATTATGGGGTCTCACTCAAGTGGTAAAAACATGTAGAGCAGGCTTACCAGGAGCAGGAGGAGGGGGCGTGGCAGGCACAAGCTCACTTTTAGAGGCTTCGCATTCTTTCAGCTTGGTCTTCAGAGCCAAGATTTGCCGGCGAATGCTGAGGACATTGTTTTGGTCTAGCGTCTCTAGCTTCTCTACCAGGAGAGTCATATTCCTTATCTAAGGAAATAAAAAATTCAGAGTGACTTTATATTATTGTGCAATTTCTTTCATAAACATTCTGGGGCTGAATTTGTCATTTAGTGAGACATTGCTGCAGAATACACCAGAGATTCTTCTGAATGGTTTCATTTGGAAGAATACATTTCATGGTTTAGACTGAATGCCTGTCACATTGCAGGCAATGTGTGTGACAAGAAGAAAATGGCAAAGATTTTAACAGCCTTAATAATAGAGCACAGGCTCACTCTAGGCATTCACAAATGTCCATTAAAGTTCATTTCTAATAACCTTCCCCTATAAACTCGTGTTTACTCATGTTGTATTATAATTAAGTTTCTAATGAATGGTGAGGGCTAGAGAAAATGTAAATTCTAAACTATGTAACTAGAATTCTCAATTATAGCCCATGTCATGACTGTGCTGGTAAATTCTGGGTGATATAAATTACCCAACCATAACATTAATATGGTAATCGTATCCATAGATCTTTAAAGACTTTGCTAAAACGTATTTACAAGAAATCTATTGTTTTTTGCTTAATTCATACGTGTTTTCATTTTTTTCAATTTATTCTTTGAGAATTTTGCACAGTATATTTTTATCATACCCTTTCCTACTTAGATCCTCCCCCTCCCTACTCATTCAACTTCATGCTCTTTCTCTCTCTTTAAAGGACAAAAACAAAAGAAAAAAGCAACTAAAAAACATGGAGTCCAATTTGTGTTGGTAATCTACTCCTGAGCATGGGACTGCTCTGGAGTGTGGTTGATGTACCCAGTGTCATCAATTAAAGAAAACTAATTTCCCCCCTCTCAGCAGCTATCATTTACAAACAGCTTCTTGGCTAGAGATGGGACTTTGTGCCCACTCCCCCTCCTTCATGCTCAGATTTTTAAATGGCTTTAGATTGTGCAGGTCTTATGCATGCTGTCAGTCTCTGTGAGCTCATATGTGTGTCTGCCCTGTTGTGTCTAGAAAATTCTATTTCCTTACAATCGTCCACCACCTCTGGCTCTTACAATCTGTCCACGCCCTCTTTCTCCATTGATCCCTGAGCATTGGGGGCAGTGGTGTGATGAACACATCCCATTCAGACCTGAACACCCCAAAATCTTTCAATTTCTCCACATTCTCCAGCTGTCGGGCTCTATGTTAATCCCATCTATTTTGAGAAGAAGCCTCTGCTGAGTGTTGAGTAACACATTGATTTGAGGTGCAGCAACATGTCATCAGGAGTTGTTTTATTGCTATGTTGGACATATCACCATCCCAGATTTCAACTGTGCTGCAGGCTGTGCTACAGGGCCATAGTAATAAAAAAAAAACCAGTATGGAATTGGCATAAAAACAGACATATTGATCACTGTAATAGAATTGAAGACCAGCTATGACTCCACACAACTACGGACAAGTGATTTTTGACAAAAAAAAAAGGGGGGGGGCAGAAAATGCACACTGAAGAAAAGACAACATCTTCAACAAATTGTGCTGGTCCAACTGTATAGCTGCATGTGGAAGACTAAAAAATTGATTCATATCTAGCATCTTGCACAAAACAATTTCAAACAGATCCATACGAGGCCTGATACACAAGCAATTTAAGTACATGGAGAATAATTCTAAGAGAATTAAGAGATCATTCACAAAGGGAAGTTATCCACAATCAGGTAAATTATATTTCTGGTCTCATGAGGATAAATCCAAGACCTGATTTAACATGGCCAATTCAGATTTACATCATCACTTTCTAAAGAACAGAAAGGTCATTTAGTGTTAGGGCATAATTCTTAGTGTCCAAAATCTGCTTCTTAGTCAATATGTTCCTAATACACTTAACTTATTATACATGTATAAGCATTCATCCAAAACAGAACACAGATGTGCCTCATGGTCCTGAGGCAGTAGCAGAATTAGGGTTGAGGAAAGAGTATCCCATCCAGGTCATAGTACTTGTTCAGTCAGTCACTGAATGAAATGCATTACTGATATATTAAGAAGTGAATCATTCCTTACCTCCACTTCCAGCTTGTCAATAATTTCTGTGCTTCCAACAAAATTCTCCTTCAGCTGTATGACCAGTTTATGCATCTCCTTCACTTCCAGTTTGATCAGCTCAAAGTCTAGTTCTGTGTAAGAAATACTGTCCTTCTCCATGACCTCTACTCGGACAGTCAAGTTCAGGAGTTTCTTCTCATACACACTGATTAGCTGGACATACTCCTTCACCTGGAGGAGAAGCAAAAAGCTTATGTAAACTCACAGAGTGATATCAAATAGACTTCCTGCACTACAAAACACTTGAAGATTATTTGATCCTTGTGAATCACTGCAAAGGAGTGATTCAAAATATAGCTACCTTTTTAATCCAAATGCCAATTAAAAATAGCATATTACTGTGGCTTGGGGTCACTCTTACCTATACTGAAAATAACCTGTATGTATATGATAATGTCCATCTTAAAGTCTGAGGATGCTAGCTCACTGGACTGAACCGCTTGAGATCATCTCTCTTCTCAGATCGTTTGCTCTAAATCAGAGTTTCTCAGCCTCAGTACTATTGACATTTTAAGCAAGTCTCCTTCTTGTGTGGGGGGTACACAGTGAATTGTAGGATATTCAGTTGCTCCCAGTTATGACAACCAAAAATGTCTCGAGACATTACTAAATGTTCTCTGGGGACAAATCGCTGTCTCCAGCATCCTTTTGTTTAGAGCCATCACTCTCTCGAAGTCTCAGTATTTTCTAGAAGAGGAGAAATGCATTGAGTAGAATCCTCTCCATGTGAATCGTGTGCTGAGCATTCTGAGCCCCTCTGCCTTTTACAAAGAAGCATAAGGACCCCACTTCCTATACAATACGTGGGTGCAGGCACAACTGTAAAGTGCACATTTCATTAAGTGAGCTCACATTTATTCCAAGAACTGATTATTGCAATCAGACCTTTAAATTACACATTTGTTGCATATATTTGAATGTCTGATCATTAAGTTAAAATACTTCCAAAAATTCCCTTGGTGGTTGAGTGTATAATTGGAATCTCCGAAAGAATATTTCAATAAACAGTCGGTGACACATTTTTGTATCTGATCTCTAAAAGAAATGTCATGGCTTTTTCAAAGACCTGCTCATTAAAAAGTTGCTGCTTTCAGTTTCTTTCTTAAATGTGAGCATAAGTAATGCTTCTCCCCAAACTGCACTAATGTCAAGTTCCTGGATGAATTCAGACAGATGTTGACCTGTGGTCTCTCTAATGACAAAGGCTGTCCTAACTCCTGTCACTTAGCCCTTCCACTTAACCCCACCATGCAAATTAGAATAGACTCATGGGCCACAGACCTTCAGAACTAGGGCTTCAGGAGAAGAGGATTCTAATGAACATTGGAACTGCAGCCCTTGGCTCCATTACTGTATCTCCTCAGGCAAGTGATGTTCATTGCCATCAGATGCCCCACTGCTTGGAGGCTGGTAGGGATCATGATATTTTGGTGGATACAGATTAAAAAAAAAAAAGGAGGTGCATATAACAAGCCCTCACCCCTCGAAAAATGAACAGAGACATAAGGTGTTCAGGTTCCAATTTCTTTTTAAAAATTGGCCATAAAGCCTTGCCTGTGGTGAAAACATAGTAATAACGCACCAATCCATTGCAGAAACAGAAGTTTGAGGAATGAGTGTGCTTGTTGGCATTTGGCCTTGCCAGCTCTTGGAACAAATGAAACACCCTCAGCTTTCCTGGAACCCATTGGTGGCACATTATAGCTACCATTCTGTGCTAATGAGTGATGCAACTGTCACCTCTGCTAAATAAAATGAGGTTCCCCCACGCCGATTCTCACAGAAAACCAAGGCATGGTCTAGAGTTTGTGACCTGTGAGAATTTGCGCTGGGTCTGCCCCAAGTTCAGTTGCAAAACAATAGGTCTCTCTAAATCTGGCACGGAATTTTGAAGGGTGATCCTTTCTGCTGACATTTAGAGGAAGGCTGGGTGGTATTCATAAAAAAACTGAAATTGTCCATGGTTACAGTGTGCAGGAGAAAATTTGAAAATGGGCCAGAAGGGCTTCACATGTGAAGTTTACAGTTGCAGAGATTTTGTGCACAGAGATAGCACAGACAGCGCTGAGATCCTCAGGGCTTGTCCTCAGTGATGGCAGAGTCCCATACCCAGAGATGAGTCCAGGCCCACACCACTGGCATCGAGTACCTTTAGCACATTTTCCCTCCTGCATTTAGAATGCTTGTTCTAAACAGAGGGAAAAGGCTTGTCTCCAGGAGATGCTCAGTAATGTCTAGAGACATTTTGGTTGCCACAACTGAGGATTGAGTATGTGCCACTGGCATTTAGAGGCCAGGGATGCTGTAAAAACATGCTAGCAAGAAGATGGGTCTAAGATGGAGAGGCCAAGCAGCGGAAACAACATCTTTGCCCCAATTTCATCACTACAGCAAGTGTGAGCCTAAGAACACTCACAATGCTTGCCTTCAAATCACCAGGCTGGCATTTACAGCTCCCACTTTATTTTATCTGGTATGCACTTAACCATGTCATGGATTTTTAAAAAAAAAATCAAAGTTTGTTTGGAATTTGATTCTGGGTGGCTGCTGTTGTTTCTTACAATAAAAGTGGTCTTGTCATAAATAGGGAGGTAGTGTGTCCGGCTATTCAGCTAAATAATTAGTCTGTTCATAGTTCTATCAGCTCCTCAAAACCCAAGATCATAACTACAGCCAGATTACTTGAAATAAGTAAATGGACTTTGAAACATACTGTTATTTTCAATATACCCTTAAAAGCTAATGTAATTAGGTTAATTGACCCTGAAAATATCATCAAAACATGCAGTGTTCGGTACAAGAACTGCCTGAGATCAAATGTAACTTCAGTACCCAGTGGGCAAATCCCTTAATTTCTCTAAGCTTTACTATACTTGCCAAACCACGGGTGAAGACACCAAGCTTGCACGATTATTGCAGAGACTAGAGATGATGCACATTAAGGGCCTCGCTAATGGATGCTCTATGAATTCTAGATATTAATAGAGAAATGGTTATTTCAGTGTTTTTCAATCTGACCTTTCAATTTACTTTTATTCCACTGCACAAAGCATTGCCCAATCAATGTTGTTTGTTTTATGGGTTGCTCAAATATCTCCCAGGATGCCTCAACCTTCTCATGCATGAGCATCTATTAGCAAATGTGTCATATTAAATAACTTGTCCCAAAGACCAGGAACCTCGAGAGAAAGAAAAGCAAAAACAACAAACAAACAAACAAAAACCCTGAGGTGCCATTTGTGGCATTGTGGCACCTTCTTCCTAAGTATGATCACACAGGATGTGTCATAAGCAACAGAAAAGTCTAAAAGGCTTTCAGCATTTTCTGCAGAGGCAGCTTCCTGACTTCCCTGTGTACTGACAGATGATGAATTAATGGAAGGCAGTCTCAAGCCTTTCACCTGCTCAGAATGGGCGTCCCCCTAGGTCCCTAGATAAATGGTGATTTCTAAGACAGCCTGGGGACAGCTATAATAATTCACCCAGAAATCCAGAAGCCTTCCACTAAAGAGATAACTTGGGATTTGAAGGCATACCTGACCTGCTCCATATCTTGAGTCTTCTCAGATCTGGACAGCAGAAACAGATCTGGCTTGATTCTGAAGACTCAAATCCCTGACCTTACCATAGCAGCCAAGAGAAGACTGACCTCAGGAAAGTCCCTTTACCTGTGTGAACCTTGAGTTTTCTAGCATTAAAGTGGGAGTGAGGAGGTGCAGCCTACCTCCTTTAAATGCAGGCTTGAAAGAACAGGAAGCATTTGGACAGATACAAACGAAGGCTGCTACTATTATCACTAGTGACATCTACCACAACAAATCAGCCATTCGAACCTCAGCTGATGGCAAACCCCTTTGCTAGGCCTCCATTTTTGTGTTTTGTTTTTGGTGGGGGAGGGGGGACGGACAAACTACTGTCACCTTTAGAACTGAAAGTTTTCCTGCCTATTCTGCCCTCTCTCCACCAATTATTAGCAATCTGATGTCTCCTGCCCCACCTCCACTTGGAGCATTGGAATGAAATGCCCCACACTCACAAACATGGCTAGCCACTTACTCTCTCTGGGACAGTTTGAGGTTTCAAACTGCCCTTCTTATGCCTGCCAGCAAAGATGACATGCATATCAGTGGCCTCCACTGTCTCAAAGCAAATGGCTCCAACTGAAAAAGACCTCTACCTAGGATTTTCCTCTACTTGTCCTGTTTTTATGCATAACTTCTTATCTCTACTTGATTATGCTGGAATAAGGCTATGAATATTAATGGTTGGAATTTATAATTTAGTGCTATGCCTTTTCTGCTGATTAATTCAAGGACATTTTATTTCTTAAGAAGCTAGGTTCCTGGAGTAGTCAAACCCATTTTTCCTGGACACTCATTTTAACTTAGAATATTTATCTACCAATTCAGGTTGAAAGCAGGGTCTCAGGCTCACCGTAATTTTTTGTCTTAAAGGATAATGATATTGGATGTTGAGGGGGCTGCACTTAAATTGCTCAGGAAAACTTCTTTGGAAGGCTGCAGTAAAGCCACAACTCCTTGTAAATTAATGGGGTTGTATTAAATAATGCATAATGTGATTATATTCTAGCCTGGACTTCACCTGGGCATAAAACGGGAGCCTTTCTAATTGATTTGTAGCTTGGCTAAAAAGCTGGAAGGGGTTGAAATCGGAATGGCAAGTCACAAGGCTCCAGCAGGCTCAGAGAAAGACAACTCCTTTAGAATGAATTCCTTTGGCTACACATAGCAGAGCCCAAAAGGTTCTAGCCGGGATTTTCCCCAAGCCTGAGAGACCCATTACTCTCCACTCAAATTCCCAAAGAAGCCTTCAATTTTGGTCTCATGGGAAACACATGGAATGAAATGTTCCTGTTCTAGCAGTCAAAAATAATTACCAAGGGGGAGGGGAGAATAGAGAAAAGGCGGGATTTATACAGGTTTAAATACAGGAAAGGAAGAAAGGCAGGAAGGGAAAATGGAGAATGGGAACGGGAAGATTTGAAGGAGAAAAGAAAGGAGGAGGAGGAAGAGAAGGAGGAGGAGGAGGAGGAGGAGGAGGAGGAGGAGGAGGAGGAAAGGACCATCTAAAGGTGAGAGGATACCAACAAGAGCACAGCAATAAAAAGAATCAGAAAGGAAGAGCAAGAAAGGTTGGGAAGGATGAACCAGAGAAGGACTAAGGCAAAGTGAATAGGAAACCGGTGGAAACAAGAACGAGTAAGAATTGAAGAAAAGGGTGACAGAGAAAGAAGATAAACCAGAACTGAAGAGGGTGAAGAAGAGGGGAGAGAAAACAGTTCAAAGCTGGAAAGCTAAAGAAAGAAAGTCAAAGAGAAGAAGAGCAATCCATGTGGCGGGACCAGAGCGTTTCCCACTTCTCCACTGTGTGAGGAGCAGAGTCCTGCCGTGACTGTGTCCACGGTGTGCTAAGCCTCGATCCCACTCGCTTACTGAGTTTTCCTTCTCTACTAGGAGGAGCTCGGAGATTTACTATGAATCAAGACCGTGTTTGAAAAGAAAACACTTACCTTAGAAAACTCTTTCTCGAACTTCTGAGAAAGGATGTGAGCTGTGAACTCCAAGCGCTCCACCCTGTCAGCGGGGAAGGCGGTGTCTGGCAGGGAAACCGAGCACTGGCAGGTCCCATGACTGTCCACAGAGCCGGTGAAATTGGAAAATGACTGTAAATAATAAAAGGTGAGTGTCAGCAATAAGCTGGAAAATGAACCTCTCAGGCAACAGGAATGACAGAAATTGGGTTGGCAGAACATGATGGAGGCAAACAAGGATAGGCCAATACATGACCGAACAGCGTCATAGAGACAAGCCAACCCCGGCTCCACCTGTTGGCTAAGCCTCTGTGAGCAGCTTGTCTCAAAAGGAAGATTCTCCATGCTTGAGGAGTCCTAAAGAAATCATTCTATATCTCTGCAAAGAAAAGAAAATGAAGAGAGGCCAAGAGGACTAAGTTTGAACATCTGTTCTTCCATTTGCTGCATGTGACACCCCTGTACATCTATTTCCTCCTCTGTGAAATTCAGATACCCTGATTGAAGTAAGCAAGTGATGCGCTCTGAGTCCCTGGCACGTGACAGGTGATTGGGTGTTGTCACTTTCTCTTTCCTCCTACTAGTACAGGCACACACACACACACACACACACACACACACACACACACACTTTTACTCCAATCCCAGCCCAGTTTCTCCCAATTAGAATAAAGAAATCTTGAAGGTTTGTGGGCCGTGGCAAAGATATCCAGTGAGAATTCAAATCCTCTCTTCAGCTGGGAAATTACAAAATTCACATTTTTCCAAATGGAAACAAGCCATCTACTCGCTCAAAAATTGAGCAGTGTATGAGTTTAGAGGTTCCTTGCAAATTTCTCAAATGGAAGTTCTCTAGCTTACACTTGCAAGAAAAAAAAAAGTAATTTTAAAATATTTGAAGTTTCTCTAAGATATTCAGGCTCACGCTTCGATGCCACTGCATATTTTAAGATGACAGGTTTGAAAGATTCTGTTTTTCTTTTGTCCCCTTTGAACTACCCCAAGGGGATCCTGGCACAATTAACATTTTTCATTACTACTATTACCTTGCAGAGTGAGTCTTGTCAGCCAACTGGCTGTGCCTTTCAATGGCCTCATCTGAAGGCCAGCCCAAAGCTCACCTATGGAGTGTCAGCCTGAAGGGACTCTTTGTGAAGCGAAGGAGGAGAGAGCAGTTTTCAGAGTCTGGAGAGACTCCAGCCATGCTTCAAAGTTCACATCAGCTGGCTGCGGCTGAGTGTATCTGCTCCACACACAAGCCACCTCTACTGATCTCCATGACCCCTGAACAAACCTGGCCTAGATGCTCCTGTAATTGAGACTTAGCCCAGCAGTGACCTCTGGGCCAATTAAGGCTCTTGCAAACAGTGGCGACTGTGGTGGTTTTTAAATGAACCTAATCTTCTCTAAGATGGTAAGAATGAAGTGTGTGTGTGTGTGTGTGTGTGTGTGTGTGTGTGTGTGTATACACTCACACACACACACAACACACATGTCAACAATGTGGAAGCCAGAGGACAATACCAAATGTCATTCCTTGGTCAACCAACATTTGCCCTTTTTTCTTGAGACAGTCTCTCATTGACCTGGGACTCACCAAGTAGGCTAGGGTGCTGGCCAGTCAGCCTCAGAGATAGATCTTTCTCAGGCCATCTCCCCAGCACCGAGACAATAACCCCACACCACCACACTTGGCTTTTAAACTAGGGTTCTGGGGACTAAGCTCAAGACCTTGTGTTTGCAAGTACTTTCATCTGCTGTGCTATTTTCCCAGCCCTCCCAACGTTACATGCCAGGAAACGTCTTGACACTGTCCTTTCTTGTCTAATCAGATCTCTCCATCTTTAGGGATCAGGGAGTAAGGGGTAGGAGCAAGCAGGTTTATGTTGCACGTGGTAGCAAGGGGTTAGAAGGGTGGGAAGGGTCTTTGCAAAGAATGAATAAGGACTGGACAATTTATACCAGGAACCTGTCGGAGAGGTTGTGGACTGCACAATATACACCAGGGACCTGTCAGAGAGGTTGCAGACTACACAATATACACCAGGGACCTCTCGGAGAGGCTGTGGACTGGACAATATACACCGGGAACCTGTTGAAGAGGTGGCAGACTGCACAACATACACCTGTCGGAGAGGTTTCAGACTACACAATATACATCAGGGACCTGTCAGAGAGGCTGGATTCTACTGGACTCAGACCTATTACTCCATCTAAGATAGAAAGACTGTAGCACAGGTATGCCAAGTTTTTTACAGGCTTTTGAAGAAATACCTTATCATAATAACCATCCAGCAAAGAAAAAAAAAACTTGCATTGCATTGACAAGGGGAAGTTAATTAGCTTCACAAGACAGGGGGGACCATTCCTGGAGTTCTCTGAGAAGCTCTGTCAATTCTGGAAACAGCAGGTATCATCAAGAAGTCTCTAGACAATCAACTAGGAACCACCAGCTAACAACTTTTAGTCCTGAAGTTCACCTGAAAGACAAGCAAATAATTATGAGCCCTGCTGACAGCCATTCCATTGGCTTCTATTGAACATCTCTGTCCCAGTGCTGTGGACTCCATCCTGCTTATCATCAGCCCAGCGTGCTCAGCTGACATCAAAACGGTCCATAAGTTTGATCAGTGTCTCCCATTAGAGATATTTCTGCTCCTGGAATTCAAAGACAATGAAGCTAATGGTGATGAGTCTCTCTGCAGTGAATGCTCAAACTACGTGAATGAAATGTGGGGAATGAGACACAAAGACAAGTGCTTGTCCCCTTGGCCTTTGGAAGGATGTGTGGTCCCCTTGTGGAGGGCAAGTAGGACCCTGTGTGTCCCACAAAAGTGACTATACTGCCAAGTTCTCACTTGGTATATGTTCAATTAACATGTACGAAGGTCTACAATACCCCAGGCTCGGGAATCAGAAGCTGATTAAAACCAGTTGTGGCCCAATCAGGCTCATTTTCCTTCTGAATGCCCTACGGGCTTTTCCGACAACCTCAGACCCCAATGACAGAAGCTCACAGTCCACTGTGGTTCTAACTCTGTCAGTGAGCGTGAGGAGCCTTCCCTAGAACTATGAAAGGCAGTGGCCAACTCTTTGGAGGCGTGCACAGTGTTCTGAGCCCGCCAGCAGACGGTGCGACTCACATTTGTGATTTAAGGTCGCAATTGGCTCTAATTAGCAGCCGAGTCTAAGTGCCCACAAAGATTCACGACATAAAATAACGGTACTCAGTGGTTCGAAAGTACAGAAAATGATACGTTTGGAACTTGCTCAATGACAGTTATAAAAGGGTGTTCCACTACTTCCCAACAAGCTCATCAAGCTGACAGCCAGCCCTAGAAAATTAGGTTTATAGTGGAATTGATACCTGGTCCACTATAAAAAGGGGGTTGGAGTGTGATACTGACTCTTTCACGGCAGGCAGATAAGCAAATGATGAAAGAAATTGAATCCTCTAAGTATAACTTAACTACTAGTTCTTAGTTACTTTTAAATATTTGTCTTCTTACCAGACAGTGGTCACTTTAAGTGCCTCTGTTCCTTCACTGGTATTTTATTTTCTATGACTTCAGCTGAAGATGTTACATCCAAATGCCGGCTTTCGATTGGTAGTGAAGCTTTATAATAAATTACTATTGTTAACCTCACTTTACCAAAAAAAAAAAAAAAAAAAAGTAACCCCTTCTAATTGTTCCCAGAAATTGCTTGGTACCCCCAAGATAAGAGTAAATATGGGATTTCTGACTACTGTGGAGCTGGTGTATGATTGTGATGCTCTCAAATTTCTTCATTTAAAGCAATTTTTGTCTATACCCCGGAAATAGAGAAAGCTGCATACAAAGAGAGGGTTTTCACAACAGAGTCCTTTGAAGAATTGAAACTTGAATGAAACTGAACGAGCACGAGGGAGGTGTACCCTCTCAGTTTAGTGACTTTAAGCCAATGACTTCACCATAGCAAGCCTCAGATTTAACATCTCTAAAATGGGACCATGACTTTTACCTAACTCTCGGGGGTTAAATAAGCTGTATATGTATTAACCTAGTCTTGGCATTCATTAGGCATGTGCTGAATATCGTTGATGTCATTGCCCTCTAGGCCCCATCCAAACCACTTGTTGATCACATTTTCACGGTCTACACATTTTAATGATGCTAACGCAAACACTCAGACAAAAGCCTCCCCCTCCCCTTTTCCTGTTTATCCTTCCATTCAG
The DNA here is from genome assembly GCA_902168425.1 of Peromyscus attwateri. Taxonomy (NCBI): domain Eukaryota; kingdom Metazoa; phylum Chordata; class Mammalia; order Rodentia; family Cricetidae; genus Peromyscus; species Peromyscus attwateri. The sequence continues at coordinate 15,625 of CABHPP010115096.1, read as the reverse complement.
ACAAGTCCATGAACGTGGCTGGCTCGATGAAATGCCTAGCAGTTCTGACGGAGGCACTTTGATGGAGTTAGGAACCCTTCAGCATGCACCACACTGCAGTAAGGCTAGCCTGGAAGGCTTTGCAGAGTAACAGTTCTGCAGAAAGGCCCAGAAGTAAAATGGGCAGCTATTTCCTGTCCTGCATCCTGCAGCTTCTCCATGCCTCTTTTTTTTTTTTTTTTTTTTTTAAGGAAAGCCAAAGAGTTCTCATCCCCCAAAGAATCAGGCAACCTGTGCATTCTACACAGGGCGCCTCTCCAGACCCATCCCTGTAGTACACGGTGCCTTTGATGGTTCATTTCACTGCTGCAGTTGTTTGGCACTGGAAATAGCCCCAGCAATTCCTTATTAAAAAAAGATTGAAAGGAGTTAGCATTCCTTTGGGAAATTTCCACATGTAATGGCATTTTCCTATGACTGATAATTCCTCTTCTCATAACCCATGTTCTCTCTCTGTGTGTGTGTACAAGTGTATGTGCTTGTGTGAGTGTGTGCCTGTGCATGTGTATGGGGAGGTAGTAGATGTCTTTCTCTACTACTTGCCACCTTATTTTTCTTGAGCTAAGATCTGTCACTGAACCTGGAGCTCACCAATTAGCTAGAATGGTTGGCAAGTAAGCCTAGGGACACCTTCCTGTCCCTGCCTCCTCTAACCAGTGATGGGGCTGCAGAGGGGTGCTACCTTGCCTGGCTTCTTACGTGGGTGATGGAGATACAGACACAGGTTCTCATGCTAGTGCAGAAAGTGTTTTACTGACCTTACCATGTCCTTAGATGCATTACCCATCTTCCTTACAAGCTAGGTGCAGAGGAACTGGCAGGACTCCAGATGTTACATGGAGACTCTCACTGCCTCAGAGTATATTGCTTACCCTCAAAAGGCTCCCCCTGGGCAACAAATCAGGTGAATAAACTTTGATGGAGTGGCTGCTCGTGGGATCTCTTTCCCAAAAGCTCCTATCCCAGACTACATATTAGAATCAATTGGACTTCTTAAATGCCTGAGTTGTAAACACCTTCGCAGGCTAGAACCAAGGCATCTGGATTTTTAGTATTCTCCTCACCACTGATCCTACTGGTCAGCCTGGGTTGAGAACCTCTTTAGAACATGCCTTTTCCCAAATGCATTAGCTAGAAAACTGGGATGTTGCCTATCCTGCTAACAGTTTAATTAATTCACCCAGGTTTTAATTCATTTCCAAGGCATCTACAGTGAACAGAAAGAGTCATAAATCCTTTAAAGTGCTCTCAGGTCTAGTCATCCATGAAATTGTATTCAGGTCCCCAAAAAGCAAGAGGAAGGGAATTGAACATAGCTCACCCAGACTCAGCAACTCCCTTACCTGTGACACAGTACCACCTTCTGCCCAAGATGTGGCTCCTGGGGTTGTAATGTAGGGTGTTGTTGTCAACTCCCGGGAAGAGACGGAGGTCAGAGTCTCTGAAGTCCTGGAGGCAGAGCCAAGACAAAGCAAAAGGGCCAGCAGAAAAGCCAGGCTATAACTCATCTTGCCTTTTTGCCTAAGACTCTGGCTTCTTCCCACAGCCCAGGGCTTCTTATAGCGCCCAGCGGGGATTTCCCCATGGCCAGTGTGTGAAGAACGAGGAAGCATTCAGGGAACATGTGACCTACCCTAGGAGGGTCAGGACATCTGCAACCTGAGTCCTATCCACACCTTGCCACTGAGTCCCACTCTGTGACCTGCTGTTAGGTACAGATCCCACCCCCCACTTATGACAAATATTAACTCACACAAGTTTCCTCAAGCCAACATCTGGTTTCCAACTTGTTACTTCCTTGAAGGAGATGGAATCAAAGTAGCCTTTGTTAATGAAACAGTTTGGAGGCTCCAAGAAAAAAAAAAAGCAACCCTTGGCCTTCTGCCTAGAAATGACTTCTGGGTGTTCCCTCCTCCCATTTTGCTGAATTCTGCTTTCCAGAGAGAAAGAGTAGCATAGGGACGCTTTAGAGACTGTGATTCTCCTCTAAGATGTCTGAAGCCTTCCTCTTCAGAATCTGCTGCCCAGGTTGGCTCTGGCCTGCTCCTTGCCTTGTCTGTTCTTATACCAAGTTATTTCAACAACACCAAGAATTTGTTCTTCAGAAGTCCACACAGGACTCTGCACTCTGTGCTTCTAAAGGAAAAGAAAGAACCCAACCAAACAAGGAACCCAGATGACCCACTGAATATTCCACTAGATCAGGGTATTGCTCCCAACCCAATCAAAGAAGCCCAATGGAAGCCTTTCTCTGACTTCGATGTCCGCTACTCTGTGTGGGCTAGCCGGGTATTCAGGACTCACAGGTCACTCCTCACTCTAGTGAAAACTGCTAGGATGCCTTCTCTGTCAGCCAGCTGACCTGGCCCCGAGCTTCCAGCTCTCTTTGCATCTCTCCAACATTGCACACACCCTTGTGACCTCAGCTTTCCTCCCTGTAGAAGGAAAAATGTATTGGCCTTTATATTAAAACCTAGTTCTGTCGCTCAAGAGCTGGTGGCCTTGGGCATGTCATTCAGCCTCTCTGTAGTTATAACAATCCCTAAATTATTAGAACTCAGTGGAATGGCATTTTGAAAGTTGCATATACATTTTAAAGTGCTGTATAAATGTCAAGGTTCTTCTGGTTTTGTGTTTAAGCCCCCAAAGCCTGGATCATTATGTAAGGTTATTGAGTTTACAACAAGAAAAGCAGGCAGAGTCTATACTCTGCCTTAGCCCATCCCAGGAGCATTTGGTAGACCTGGTTTGCAGGGTTCTTACACAGCTTAACCTCATAAGCTTTATAGACTTTCCAGATAAACCATGTCTTAAACCCTTGTACACGATTCACATCCTTAGGGGTAGGGGTCGGCAGGAAAAATACAAGCAGGAGAATGGAAAGTAGAGAGAAGAGAAAGGGAAAAATAAAAGTCAGTCTAATTCTTTTAAGTACCTCCCAAAGCCCCCTTGGACTGTTCCCCTGGTCCAGAGCTCCACCCTGTCCCTGACTCAGGAGGACTGAATAAACATGCCACTCAGACCAGTATCCACAATTTCAGCATCCACACTGCCTCATCACTCAGGCTGATGGTGCTGCCTCCATCCACCATCCACACTGAAAAACACTTGTTGAGTCCCCTGCAGGTATCTACTCAAGCCAATAATAATACGCCTGTTCCATGGGACGTGAGATTGGAAGCAGCTAGAGGAGACCTAGAAAGGATGGGGACTTGATGCCAGAGGCTTTTTAGCATCAGCCAGCTACCATCAAGCCAAATGAAATCTGTGGCGAGGATCAAGGTCAGAGACAGATGACCCAAGTTTCGCTGTTCAAAGAGTAAGGAATGTGTTTTTAAGCTCATATCTCTCTTATTGTTCCCTATACCCAATTTCATGTTAAAAGTTCAATGAGCAACAAATTAGTTTTAACGTAAGTAGGCCCTGTGCATATTTGGGATATATTTATAATAAAATAAATGTTGTCAGTTTAATATTGAAATTGAACTAGATATTCTTTTTTTTTCTGGAGCTATTGAAGCAGGATGTAGACTGTGAAATTCATTATTCCCTGTTGGAAGTAATTCAGCCTTGGCCTTTTTGACAAAAATGTTCTAGTCTCTTCAATGCTTAGCCCAAGACAGAGAAAGCATAGGACATTTGTGAGAAAGAAAACCAGTGCATTGAATTCATTGTACTAAGAATGAATGCTATCAATATGGATGTAGAGAAGAGAGCATTCCTCTACCTCCCATCTCGAGTCCCCTCTTCCTCCTGACTCCCACCAAAACAAAGGGTAAAATCTGTTCTCATTTGCTGGTAGCCTCTGCCTGTGACTATAATGAGCCTTCCTTACCCCTTTTTCCAAAAGCACGTTGGGCCCCTTGTCAGGAAAAAAATATCTCATTAACAATGCTTGCCTGTTGTCATGGCTACCTTTGAAGGCTTCTATGGTGAGTTCTCTAGAAGACTCCTTACCAGAGGGGTTGTAACCTACAGAACAGAGGCAGCAGTTCTCCCCAGCAGAGGGGTGACTTAGCCAAGAGAACCAGCATCCCATTGTGCTTAGAAGTCGCTTTGTTCCTGGATGCCTCCATGCTTTCAAACCTATATGGTAACCTCAGAGATACAAAAGCATCAGTGATGCCTCCACAATGAGATTATTGTAACAATAGTTTGATCAGTTCCTCTGCAAACACCTTTGTTGTAAGAAGCAACAAGCCTCTTGTTATTTGACAGCCTCAAAAATACAACAAAGGGCTGAAAAGCGAGCATTGTTTTATTTATAAATATATAGCCCAACCTGAACTTCCCTTATAGTAAGGGGTCGCCAAAACTCACTTCAGTAACACAGCATTCCTCACTGAAGTTGGTGTTTATGCTCACCAAAGCTGTACTTCCTGCACAGGTGCAACATATGAGAAAGAGATCTGAATTGAGTCACCTTAATTTAATCCTCCTGTTATAAAAAAAAAAAAAAGTCAAACACACTTTCACATGACTTCAGAAAAGAGCGCCTGTAGAGTATGTAATACATACAAAGATAATGAGATAATGAGACAAAGTTTGGTTTACAGATTGACAATAGAAGCTGTGTTTAAATGACCCTTTCACATCAGTTGTTTACATCCCTAGAAAGCATCAATTTTTTAAGCAATATTAATAACCAAGTGTAAAAGTTCAAATCAATTGACAGCATGTACTCATTCTGAGCCTTTTGTTAATAAATACACTAGAGCCAAGTCCATGGAGAATAGCATACCTTATCATGAGTTCTAAAGAAAGAAGAAACCACACCACTGTAATCCCAGCTCTGGGAAGGTAGAGACAGATGAAGCTCCAGAGCTCACTTGCCATTCTGCCTTGCCTACTTGAAGAGCTTTAGGCAAATGAGAGACCCTGCCTCAAAATAAAAGATGTGGACAACACCTGAGGAAAGATACCATAGATTGACCTCTAGTTTGCACATCTATGAACACATACAACACAAACACACACACACACACACACACACACACACACACACACATGAGGGGGAAGAGAGAAGAGGAGGAGGAGAAACAAAACAAAGAAAAGCAGGAAAAAAAGGGGGGGTCTCATTACAGATGGTTGTGAGCCACCATGTGGTTGCTGGGAATTGAACTCAGGACCTCTGGAAGAGCAGCCTGTGCTCCTAACCTCTGAGCCATCTCTCCAGCCCCCCCCCCCCGCCTTTTTTTTTTTGAGATCTATCCTGACTGTGGGCCAGGCAGGAAAACTCAAGCCTCAAATGGCGCCAGAACGTGGGGCAGGAATTTCCACTTAAAACCTGAGAAAGCATAAAAAGAAGATTCTAAAATGGAGCTAAAACAGCTTCCTAGTTGTCTTTGTCAAGTTAGCTGCAGCCCGCGGACTTGAGCTACTGTATGGTGGGTTCCTGGCATGCGTGTTTGACCAGCAGTATGGCGGGAATGAGGCCTCTGCAAGTGGCACATTAAGCTGTATTGTGGATTTAGCCTTTGCTAGTACAAAACAAAAAGAAGAGGTTTCTGGGCTAAACGCTGCTTTGATAGAAGCATAGACCCACAAAGGCTCCCAGAGCTGACGGTAAACATATCACTGCCATGTTGGGAAGCTGAGGTGGGCAGAGCCAGGAGCCACAGCACCGTTTCAGTCTTAGAATGCTGCAGTTTAAAGTAACAGGTTCACAATAAGACAGATTCAAATGGAACAAGACTTTAAATGCTTTAAAATGTGTGTAAAAATGTATGTAGGCTTCAAAGAGAGATAAAAAGGAATATATACAGTTATATAAAGAAATAGATAGTTTTGAAAAATGAAGTCTTTAAAGAGACAGTAAAGGTAGTATAAAATATAAGCCACGTAAAGATGGATATCACACAGAGAATCTGGATTGTGTTGTCTTTGGGATTCTTAACTGCAGAGAGATATTTGATTGTAAAGGAAGCTGAGTTAAACCAGTATGTATATTTTAAAGATACCTTGACTTCAAAATTTGAATGTAAGGATATGTTGCTTTGGAAAGGAAGCTCTGATTTTGTTTCCACAGAAAGCCAGAGGCTATGGATTTGTTCCAGATTAACATACATCAGGTTTGACCAGCCAAGACCACCTGAAAGGTCTCCGATGACACCATGGCTCAGATGATCCAACATCCAGAACCGTTTCAAGGCAACTGGCTCAGACAATACACCCTCACAGACTACTCCATGATCCTAAAATTTTCTTTGTGTCCCAATAAGATACAGCGCCCCCCTCCAGCAGGAAGTAGTAAGAGAAGCTACGCCCAAATTCCCAAATTATATGTAATTTACTTTAAGGTTAAAACCTTCCTTTTTGAAAAAAAAAAGGGGGGGGTAGAGTGCTGTGGGATGTTCTGTATGGCAAATGTGTTGCTAATAAAACACTGATTGGCCAGTGGCTAGGCAGGAAGTATAGGCAGGACTAACAGAGAGAATTAAAAGAACAGGAAGCAGGAGGGAGTCACTGCCAGCCAGCCGCCGCCAGGACAAGCAGCATGTAAAGATGCCGGTAAGCCACGAGCCACGTGGCAAGGTATAGATTTATGGAAATGGATTAATTTAAGCTATAAGAACAGTTAGTAAGAAGCCTGCCACGGCCATACAGTTTGTAAGCAATATAAGTCTCTGTGTTTACTTGGTTGGGTCTGAGCGGCTGTGGGACTGGCAGGTGAGAGAGATTTGTCCTGACTGTGGGCCAGGCAGGAAAACTCAAGCTACAGGGGGGAATACACAATTGCTGAAGAAAATGTCTAGTCATTTTCAACGGCAGGCCCTTTCAGGAATTAAACAAGTTGAATGCAACTCCAATTGCATGAACCCTGAGCAAGTACTAGACAGACCATGGAGACCCACACAGGTAGGTTAACTGGAATAACTGACTACATGGTGAAGGTCTGGAGGAGGAAGATTATACCATGACGGTAGCACCTAGACAAATGTCTAGCACTTGGTGACCAATAAGTGTACACTGAGGAAAATACTAAATGATTGAATGAATGAGTCGATTTAATAAGGGTTGTGAAGGAGGGCCGGCTCCGGGAAGATGGCTGCTGCCGTGCTGCTGGCAGTGGGTTTGCGCACCACGCGCAGAACCCTGGCAGCCGCGGGCCCCGTGGGGCCGCAGGTCCTGGACAATGCAGGTATGACTGACGGAAGTGAAGCAGCCAGGGCTCAGAAAGCTGCTCCTGGAGGAGCAGCGCCAACCATCTTCTCCCGGATTTTGGATCGCAGCCTCCCAGCCGACATTTTGTATGAAGATCAGCAGTCTCTAGTGTTCCGTGATGTGGCCCCTCGGGCTCCTGTGCATTTTCTGGTCATTCCTAAGAAGCCCATTCCTCGAATTAGCCAGGCTGAAGAAGAAGACCAGCAGCTTCTAGGACACTTACTCCTTGTGGCCAAGAAGACAGCAAAGGCTGAGGGTCTGAAAGATGGGTATTGACTTGTGGTCAATGATGGGAAGATGGGCGCACAGTCCGTGTATCACCTGCACATTCACATACTTGGAGGCCGACAGGTGCAATGGCCGCCTGGCTAAACCTGCCAGCTGACCCAGGACCACAGACTTGGATGCGTGGGTGAAGAGAGGGAAAAGAAATCCTGTGGCATGAATAAATTTATTCTCCCTCAAAAAAAAAAAGAAAGAAAGAAAAAAAAAGGAGTTGTGAAGGAAAATTCACAAATAACTACTGAAGAAGGCACAAAGTGTTTAAATTAGTGTTGAAGAAAGGGAATTGAATTCTAAGCAAGAAAAATTACATTAGTAGAAGCAGGAATCCTTGAATTCTCTAGGCCAGGATTATGCCCATGCCCTTGAAGTCTTGTGCAGTCAGCCCTCAGAACTCATCATTTTGGACTAAACTCATTCTTGGGTTACTGTTCTTCAGTCTGACTCGGACCCCCTAAAAATCAACATTTCTAAGACCTTCCTATACCAGGAACTTCCTAGACTTAGCCAACCCATCATGATGCAGAAAATGTTAACACCAGATTACGGATTTCAACCAAATTCTTACATTTTCAGTTGTAGAAAAAAATCACAAAGTATTAACAAAACACAGAATGAAACTAGTTTTAAAAAGCAATAATGGAAGCCAGAGCAAACTTCTGCTCAAATGGCAAAGGAGAACAGAGATGGTGAATGGTATAAATATTATTCTTTAAGGAAAAGGGGAATTTTCAGACTGATGAGATACCATGGTGTTCAGGGGAATTTCTTCTGTCAAGAAAAAGCCCATATCACCTCCAAGGACTCACTAAGGAGACTCACTAAGGAGACATCACATTTCTGCACCCCAAAAGGGGCTCTTCCCAGAGGCCTGGAACCAAGGATCTGAAATCTCTCTTGCCATTTTCAGACTGCACTGAGACACTCCATCTCTTCAGTTCTCCTATATTCATTTTGCATACATTTTGAATACTGTGAAATGTTTTTTCTTTGAAGACCAAGAAAGTTGACTTCTCCAACCAGAAGTAAAAATGTTTTCTATTCTTACTTATTTGCCCCATTGCTAAAGTTATGCTTGCCTCACATCCAAACCAGCTGAGTTCTTAGCAAGACCTGCTTTCTTCATACCTGATTGCACATGCCTAACCATACACACTTCTCACTGTGAGAAAGATACAAATTCTTGCTGGACCCATGAGATGTCACCACCAAGAGGTGCAGAGTTTAGACATTTTAGCCTCTCCAGATTTAGTCAAACATTCATTGCTATAACAAAATACTTGAGATAGTCCTATTGAAAAGGGGGAAAGCCTGGTTTGATCGATGGTTTTAAAAGTGTCAGTCCACAGTCACTGGGCACCATTGCTTTGGGACTTGTTGGAAGGCTGCTCACCTCCCTTGCCACTAGAGAGCATTTTAGAGGAGATCATTGTCTCACAATACCCTTTGAGGATATACCTACAATAATGTAAAGCTCCCATTGGGCTTCATCTTTTAAGGTTTCTAGCACTTTCCAATAACTCCAAGCTGAAGAATGAACATTGAACACATGGGTTTCTGGAGGACATGCCACATCTGAACTATAAGGCATGTCTTTAGCTTTTCTGTCTCCATCATTTCCCTAACAAAATCTTCTCAATACCTGTGTTATGGACCGAATGCTTATGTTCCCCCAAATTCTCATGTTCAAATTCTAACCCCAATTATAATGATAGTAGGAGGCAGGTATTGGAGAGGTAATTCAATCATAGGGCCAAGTCTTCATGGTGGGAATAATATCATTCTTTAAAAAGAAAAAAAAAGGCACCAGCGAGGTCTTGAACCCTCTTTCCACCATGTAAGAATGCATCAATACCTTGAAGAACACAGAAGAGGCCTCCACCGAAATCTGACCTGATATCAACCACATCTAGAGGCCTTTGGATGTGGGGCCTTGAGTGATTTGGAGGCCTCCTGCCCATGAAGGTGATCTGGGTATGCTGAAATGAATCTAATTTATTCTGTGAGGGTTAAGGAAGTTTCTACAGGAGGAAAAATCTCCAAATGCAACTTGAAACATTTTCTAATCTCAGCCACCAGAATTAGTAAACTTCTGTTGTTAATAAGCCACCAACTATGTAGCACTTTGATTTATCTGGTAAAAACTAAAACAGTCTTCAAATATTAACCCCAACCAAGATATCCAAATTCTGCATTTGATTTACTTAGAAGCAAGACAATGTGGTGAAAAGGGAAAAGACCCCTAATTGCAAAATAACATCTCAGTCCTGGGCTTCACAAAATGGTAACCACTAGCCATAGTGTTTGAACACCTGAAATATGTTTGTCCAAACTAAGATATAAAAAATATGTTGAATTTCAAATAGCATAAAAAGGACTAAAATTATCTTATTAATAATTGTATATTGACCTCACATTGAAAGGAAAAGTTTTGAAACCTTGAGTGAAATAAAATGTTTTATTAAAATTTGTTTCATCTATCTTTACTTTTTATTCAGCTGCTAAGAACTTTTTATCCCATTTGTGGCTCACATTGCATTTCCATTGCAGTGCTACTCAAGAGCAAACTTCATGATACGTTGTGATGGAGAGGATACTGGAGACAAGCAGAGAGCCAGAGTTGTACCAGTGTCTCCCTCACAGAAAGTTAGCTAACCAGCTGAGTTGCCGTCACAGGACTTGAAACTAGAATTTCTTCACAAGTGTTAAGTGTTATGGAAGTTATCTCTAAAGAGACTCAAGATGAAATCAGACGTTTTCCTGTCTCCAAAAGCTTATCATAAGAGAAAAATGGAAAACGTGGCAATGATATTTGAGACCAAGTAAATGTATCAGGTAAGAATTCTTTCTCCAAAAGCAATCACATGCAATTTATTTGATTCCCACATCCTTGAAGATGAAGAGACTTCACACAAATGTCTATGCTTGGGGCCCCTTAGGGGAGGAAAGGAAGATTGCATTACCCAGACATGATACTCCTCATGGTCACAGTGAGCTTAAGCTGTGGGACATCAGCCCTTCTAGCTGGCACACACCCAGATAGGCACAGTTCCTGGGATCCACACTTGATTTCTCCCTTTTGTGCAGGTGTCTGCCCTTGGGGATTCAATCATTACTTTAAGATTTCAAATTCGAACTAGAAATTTTTCTTAAAAAAAAAAAAAAGAAAAAAAGAATGTAATAATTTGCATATTGCATTCCCCCTTCTCTCCTCAGGAGATAATGTGAGAAACGTACTTCCAGGTATAACAGGGTCTGTAAACAAAACTTCAGATCTATAAATTCTGGGAAACCACACCACCAGGAAGCCAATCGTAAAGCTGTTATTTAAATGGAACAAAAGCTAATGAATCATTAAATGAAGCAATGTCCACACAGGTGCAGGAAAATTTTTACAAGTAAATTTCACAAAACAATTGAATAGCTCTGCCCCCATCTGTGATTATGTTGGAGGATATTGGCTTATCCTCCCCGGTCCTCACTGAGCACTCTTCAGCTTACCCAGCCAACACTTACTGGAATGACTTGGCTCTTGTCCGGCACAAAGCAAAATTAAAAAATGTAGCCCCCCTATCCAAAAATTAATTTAGAAATTTAGGTCAGCGACAGCAGTGCCTTAAACCAAGTGTGAGAGCCCTCTAGATGTGGAGCCTTGTGTGACTTAGAGGCCTCCTGCCCATGAAGGTAATCTGAATGTACTGAGGTGAATCTAATTCATTCTGGAAGGATTAAGAAAGTTCTTACTGGAGGAAAAAAAATCTCCAAATTAGACTCGAAATATTTTCTAATGCATATCATCAAAACCCAGACTGAGTAGCGTCAGGCAGAAGGGTATACAGAACTGGCACCTCTGTGCCCATCAAGAAACAATTGACAACTCACTGTTGGGACCGCAAGGACCCAGAAATACTGTGATGTCAGAGCCAGAGGCTCATCTAATTTAATCACATTGCAAATTTTTTGCATTTCAGTTGCTATCTAATGATATTACACGCTTTCATATTTTCTTGGTGTATGCAAATCTTGCTACTGTACTTAGAATGGCTATGGCTTTGATGTCATCATGAAAATTTTATGAGATTATTTTTAAATAAGTACATTTGTACAACACTAACCTGAATTTTTTAAGCGTATTGCTTTGTTCCAACCCTCTGGTGATTAGACTAACCATTACCAAATACAAATAGTCTACACCCCACCTTGACCCCATACCTCTCCTCCTCTCCCTGGGACAAATGTTTCCACTTTACTGTGCCTCTCCTTGGTTATGTTTCATTTTGTATACATATGTGTTTAGGATTATATTGAGTTCCCAGTCCATAGAGTGGAGAAAAGAATAATATGCAGATTTGATTTGTAAAAAAACTGTTCATTTAATTACAAATATTTGATGAGTGTTCTATATACCAGGGATTATTCTAGGTCCAGGGGGATATAGAAACAGAACTAATGAACTCTGCTTTCATGGATCTGGTGGGCATGTTAAGTAAGTAAAATAAACACCATAGGAAATGAAGAAATAGGAGAAGGAAGTAGAAGATGCAGCAGATAGGGGCTGCATGTCCAAGTGGACTGATCAGGGAACATCTCCACCAGAATGAGACACTGGTAGGGAGGAAACAAGGGAGAAAGACATGGGGCTGTCTGAAGAGAAAGTACTCCCAAAAAAATAAGTGCGACACCTGGGAGAGGCGTGTCCCTGGACACAGCGAGGAGGCCAGTATGGCAGTCATGAAATGAGGTGGAGGAGCATGGTATGAGGTCAGCAGCCATCTTTAATGCCATTATGAGGATTTGGATTCCTGCTCTGGATGTGGAAGCTGTATGAGTAGAGAAGCAAGTCTGATTGACATTTTGGCTGGCTCTGCTCTGCTGAGATCAGAGAGTCCTGAGCAGAAATCAAAGTGGGAAACTGGGGTGGGGACCCCTGGGCTAATCCTGGCAGGGAATGATCGGGTTTCAGATCAGGCGACAGGTGACCAGCTCTGGAGACAACATTGAGACATGGTCACATTCTGGATGGGACACTTGGTGAAAACTCTAGTCCATGGGGGAGCTGAAGGGGGAGAGGATTCAGGGAGACTCTGAGGTACCTGCACTTAGCAAACAGAAGGAGGAAGTTGGCAACTGAAACGGAGACCACAAAAGGAGCACATTTGGAGGTGTAAAGTTGAAGATGGCTTTTAGATACCCAAGCACAGATAATACGTAAGTGTTGCATGTGATTCTGGAAGTGAGAGAGACCTATGCACATGATAAAGATTGGATAATTTTCAACATATTGGTGATGCTGAAAATAGCGAAACTCAATGAAAGTAGCAATAAGTATCAATAAAAAAGAAGAGACACATGGGATCTTAAATCTGGAAAGATCTAAGAGTTAAAATCCAGACAGTGCAGAGCTCTCTGCCTAGGACACAGAAAGGAGCGCCCATGAGGTCAGAGGAAAACCAGGCAGCTGTGACGTCCTTGGAGCCAAATGAGGAAAGAATTTCAAGGAGGAGAGAGAGCAATCAGCTGTGTCAAATGACTCAGCTGGGCCGAGGGAGATGCGGAGACTAAGAATTGACACCTGAAGGTGTTGCATGTCGGTCATGGTGACCTTTACGAGCCCAGTGCCAACAGAGTCTGATGGACCTAGAAATATAATGAAGGGATTAATAGTGAAACAAGTTGTGGACACCAAAGATAGGCAACTCTGAGAAGACTTTAGAAAAAAAAAAAAAAGAGCACCAGACACTAGGACCAAGTGAGATACTGTATAAAAGAATTTGAATTTATGAGCACTACATAAATACTGGGTACGATTTTAAGAACTAAAACCTATCGTGTACTAAAAACATGGCTTGAAAATGTCAGCTGGGCTAAAGAATTATTGTATTCGATTAGAGCTTTATTACCCTCCAAATACCATGTCCTTACTAAACCCATGCCTATTCGAAGCAACCACTAAATCCTCAAGAAGTCAGAATTGAGAAATTCTAGTGACAGGTAGGCAGGGCCTGTTAAGTTCTTCCACCCCACTTAGTTATACAATCAGCCCACAAAGGGCTGGATGAGGAAAAAGTGAGACTTCTACACACAAAGGAAAGCTGCAATTAATCTCCCTGAGGGGGAAAAAAATGAGGAGGGTTCTTTGTTCCTGAGGTTTGTAAAGATTCTTGGGGAAATTCTGAAGCTAATCGGTACATCATGCTTGATTTCCTGTTCAAACGCAAGGAGGAATTTCCAGCACCAAAGTGTCCTTCCATACTGTTCGGAAGAGTAAACACCCCGGTGGCACCAGAGGAGGTCATTCATTGTTCAAAATGGAGTTTGCCCAGTTCTGTTCCAGATGTCGTGTTAAACTTTGGTGAAAATGTGAACACAGGTGTTCAGTGTACCTGCAAGAATGAGTCCTCAGGCTTAAAACGAGGTGCTCCATCCCAGGTTACTCCATCTTTGGGGGTCCACAGACCCCTGGCAGCCAGACTGCCTGACTGGGAGAGCTGTGGGGTTGCACCTGGAGCAGAGGACTTGAGCTGAGGCTGAAGTAGGAGGGCAGACATCACAGATCCATTCACTAAATCTGGTCTTTCAGCAGATGTGACTGACAGTATGTTCCAGGCCAGCAGAGACCAAGAGAACTGGAATATGAACCACAAATGCAAGCTGTCTTCAATTTACAAATGGCCACATGAAACAGGTGAATAAAATTAATAATAATATGTCTTATTTAAAACCATAGATCCTAAGATGTATTTAAACAAGTTGTCAAAACTAAAAGGCAAAAATAAGAATATTCAGCTACTTTATTTTTGGTACCAAGTCTTTGAAATCCAGGGTAGATTTTGTAGTTCCTGTATATCTCAATTCAGAGGTGCCATAACAAGTGTTCAGTAGCCACCACTGGTTAGCAGTGGCTGGAGCAGACAGTGCAGCTCTAGACAGATCCCACAAAAACAAATTATACACCCTACCTACAGAGCAAGAAGCTTGTAGACTGTTAGGGATAAAGAGGACTCAGTCGGTACTGGGCTCCACAGCTCCGCACACTGATTGCTTGTGGGCATCTGTAATGGTCTCTGTCCACGGCAAAGAGAAGTCTCCATGATAAGGAATGAGGACTGCACTCATCTATGGATACAAGTGTCCATATACATACACCACAGAACTACACCTAAGGCTTCTTCATGGCAGAAGAGGGAAGCAGGGAGGAATAGGGAGTTTACAATGAGATTATGTCTCCTAAAATGTCAGCAGCTACACATAATGTCTTACCAACACGACTGCCTAAAAATGACCTAAAAATGTGACCTGAACAGGAACAACAATAGACATGCTAATGTGGATGGGGAAGAGTTAACCAGGCCTCAACCCTACACAAAGAACTACAGACAACTAAGGAATGCTGAAAGCAGGAGAAATAGGCTTCCCCAGGGAAAAGCTTACCAATTCATTATCCAATACCAAATGGTCAGTCCTGGAAACATAATACAAGTAACATCATACAAACGGAACATGTTCTATCTATATATTTATGAAAGGGAGGGAAAGGGAAAGGGAGAAATGATATAATTATATTAAATCTCAGAGAATAAAAATGATATTTTAAAAAGAGGACTCAGATAAGGAAACAGACTATTAGGAGTCAGTTTAAAACAAATTAAAGGTAACATGTTAGTGGAATGTCAGAAAGTAGCACCCACCAAATCTGAGCAAGTAGGAGTCAGAAAGTTAGTTGAGGAAGTGAAGTCTTAGCCCCCTTAGGAAGTAGCAATCCTAAGAACTGGGACACAGAAAGAGGGGCAGGAAAAGAGATGAGGACAAAGAGAGAGCATCCGCAGTGTCTGAGAATAAATAAGAAAATGGCCTTCTCTGGGAGCTTCACACTGTTCATTAGTGACAGACCATAGAGTCTAGAAAGGAGTGAAAACCAAGACCTCAAAGTGAAGAGGGACCAAACCATGAAGGGCTTTGTGAAGCATGGTGAAGAGACGAGGCTGCCTCCTGATGGTGACGAGAGTTCTTAAGAAATTTTGAGTAGGGCTTCTTGACTGCCTGTTTTCTAAGCCCCTCTGCTTAAATGAGGAATAAAAAAAAACTGTAGGAGAACCGGGTGGTGGTGGTGGTGGTGGTGGTGGTGGTGGTGGTGGTGCAT
>CABHPP010115095.1:1269-15478 GCA_902168425.1 Peromyscus attwateri | reverse complement strand
AGAGAGAAAGAGAGAGAGAAAGAAAGAAGAAAAAGAAAAAAGACAATGCAAAACTTTCTTATTATGGTTCCCAACATGGCACACATTTGAAAACCTATGAATTATTTATTTCTAGAATTTTCCACCTTACATTTGTTTAGACTGCAGTTGGCCATCAGTTATGTGCAAAGTAAACTAGCAAGTCTGTATTATATAATCATTTCAGTAAAGCTCCCCGTTTCCCTGTGTTTGTGTGTGCACATGGACTTTACATGGCAGCAATTTCATGTTTCCAAGCACCATTTCTTTCTTTCTACCAGTGTGGCAGTACCTAATGGAGCTGTGGAGTGAGGCAAGGGTGTGCCCACAAGAGCACAACAAAAAGCCTACAGACCTTCTGCTGCAAATTGACTCACAGAGAAACATTTTGTTATGGGCAACCAGGTAGCTTTATTTAAATATATCAATAGATTTCTTCTTATTCCTTAAGGCAAGGGTTGAAGTTAATCTCCAAATACATGTTACTGCCTGAAAGATTTATATTAATTTGGCTTGGTATCTGACAGTACTGGTTAGAGATGCTTCTTCTAATGAGGAAGTACCCCCTCAGAACCTGCCATTTCTTATCTTGTCTAATACCACTGTAATGACCACTAGAGAATGCCACAACATAGTAACTGTTGTAGTTAGGATCGTTCTGCATGCAATAAATTCAGGCATAACAAAATGATTGTGTTCTCAGGCTTTTGTTAAAAATAAGCTAGTAGTTTTTAGTGAAATAAAATTAAAATGCTATTCATGCTAAAAAAAATAAAAAAAGAAAAAAAGAAAGTTAAAAGGCACTAGTGAAAGTATATAAACAGAAACCAAAATAGATATTTAAGACTAAATCAAAATTGAATTCCTATAATCATGTAACAAGAAGGAAGCTTGAGCCCCAGGCCCTCAGAGATCCAAGAGGAAGGTAAAGATTTCAAAGTCAAGCACCAGGTGAGCAGATGTTCAGCTAACAATTGTGACTGTCTGGGGGAAGGAAGGCAACTCCGATGCTCACCAAAGGCAACTATCACAAATCAAGCTTGCCTTACAACTGGTATTCATGCACAGACTCCTCATACTCACATAGTGCCCAGATGCATTTGGTAACTTGGCTTTCTGAATGATATGGGATTTTCTACAGTTCTCAGATCTAAAGAAACAAAAATAGTCACACAACAAAGACATTCTAACCCTGTGACTTCCTAAGGCACAGACAAATTGGGGGGGGGGAGGGGACAGGGAGGGGAAATCCATCTGAAGTAAACAATAGGACTTTAAACCTACCTATTATGCTTTTTTTTTTTTCAAAAAATAGATTTTTAAAACAAGAATTTTGGAGAGAGCGATAGAATCTCATTTGGAGCTTACTGTGATATGGTATTTTAATTCGAAAAGGGGAACAACCTGAGAACCAGCTGAAAAACCATTAGAATTAATCTTTGTAAACGCTCAGTAAAAACGTCTAGTTCCAAGGTCCATTTTAAAAATCACCTTTCCTAAGCCAACAAAAACTAGTTAGAGAATGAACTGAAATAATAACTCACATTTACAGCAGCAATAAAAATACAACTTCTAACAATAATCTAAACAGGGGTTGTGTGTGATTTATATAAATAAAGATAAAGAGATTGCTAAAGAACATGAAATAAGCAGGGTGCCATGGGAAGTGCGATAGTTAATATTGTCAACAAGACTTAGATTCAGCTGGGAGACAAGCCTTGGTCCATGCCTGTGAGATTATCTGGGTTAGGATAATTGAAAGTGGGAAGACCCACTCTAACTGTGGGTGGAACCATTCCATTGCTTGGATGAATGGAAGAGACTAAGTGAGCTGGGCATGAGCATCATTGCCTTCTGCTTCCTTGTTGCAGACATGATATGATCAACTGCCTCAAGCTCCCTATGCCATGACTTTCCTACCATGATCTGAACTATTAAACCTCCTTCCCTAAGTCCCTTTCCTCAGAATATTTTTCTCTAAGCAACAGGGAAAGCAACTCAATACAGATAGAGGAGAGAGGGAGACTTAGTCTTATTAAGAGGTGAATTCTTTCACAATCAATTTACACATTCTACGTGATTTAAGCAAAATCTCAGAGAGATTTAATTTTCTTAAAAATTAACAAAAATGTTTAAATTATCTGAAAGAAAAAACAGACAAAAATATAAACAAACAAACAGAAAAGATAAAGAATAAACTTATTGGTCAGGGGAGTTCAAGAGACTTCCAAAACAATATAGGCTATTGCTGTTGCCCTTGGTTGGTTTCTCAAACTTGAAAGTAAGACCCTATTGCTGAAGACATGCACCTTGGACACAGGACTTGGAGGAATCCACCTAAACTGACCTAGAAGCCTCCTCCCTGGGGACTAGATCTCTTAGTATCAGAAGGTACTATGCAAGCTGTCAAGTAAGAAAAGCTATCAATAGTCCTGCCCAACTATAAAGCCTATAATCCACAAGAATAACCCCATGCAAGATAACCCCAAGGGTGCTATAGTGGTACTTATATCTTGGGGGTTACCAACAGCCTTGTAATTAGACTTAAGGCTTAAGGCTTATTTAATGGGAAGGAATGCATACCTAAAACTATAAACCTAACAAATTACTTGTTTCTGGGGAGGTCATGGGCTCTAAAGGAGAACCAACTACTGCCTCCTTGCTAAGCCTATGTAATTTCTACTGCATTCTAAGTACCTAGCCTTATATTCATAGGTAAATATAGTTCTTACCCTTCATCAAAGAAGCTTCGCAGAAAACCACAACTAGTCAAAAACGAAGAGAATAACTAGATGTGGAGTACCCAACCACAACTTATATATCTACAACATAACCCTTATACCTATAGCTCAAGGAACAAGTTGGAGAGAAGGAGGAATGATTGTAAGAGCTAGAGGACCCTGAAACTTGCTGTGAGATAATGTCTTCAGTATATGACAGGGAGCTGTACTCATGAGATCTCAATGATATAGCTACCTAAACACAACCAGTGTAATGCCCTGTCTACAGAGATGGGGAAAGCTCACAAGGCCCAACCCTTAGATTTATAGCTAAGGAAAATGAATAACCGCTGAAAGAGCGAGGTTCAGAGTGCTCCAGGGAGGAGTCCCCTGATAGGTTATCAAATCCCAAGTTTTCAGATCTGAATATAACTACCTATGAGTAACACTAAATGGGCTCAGCAAGTTTTATTTATGCATATGCACATGTAACAATAATAATTAAAGAAGAAGAGGTCATGGATTTGAAAGGAAGTTGAATTGGGGAGGGGGACAGAAGAGGAATTGGAGAGGGGATAGAGGGTACTAACGATGTAAATACAGTACTCATGTATGAAATTTTCAAAAAAATAAGAATTTTTAAAAATTAATGAAAACACATTTTGAAGCCACAGTCATTAAATCCAGAAACAGCACTGAGACTCAACAGCAGAGAAATAAACCTAACATATAAGGCAGAGCTACCTAGAAGATAATATTCTAATATTAACAGTTTATAAAATAAAATTTAAAAATGAGATTAACTTTAATATTACTATGTTATATAGCATTCATATAATTATTATACAGTTTATTTTAGTATATCTAAAATACTGTCACCTCAATGTATCATAAAAATTAACAATTATTAGTGAAATAATTTACATTTATTGATTGTTATGTGCTGTGTATTTGAAATTCAGTATATAGTCTCCATTCGCAGCATATCTTAGCTTGCGAGGTCTAGGCATATTTCTGGTCAGGTACAATGTGGCTACTACATTGGACAATGAAGATACAGAGGAAATTAAAAGGTGGTAAAGAGAAACACCATGGACTCAGCAAATAGTGTTAAATTACTTTTTCTTTGATTAAGGAATAGAAAAGTCAAATTTTAGCTTATACCTATCATAAATGATGAGTAATATAAGCTCCCACAAGACAAAAGAGTTAAATGCTTTAAAACATCAGAACCGGAGGATATTTAAGTGACTTTTCACCAATTCTACTATAAAAACAAAAGTTCCCCAACATTTAAAGCAATATAAGAAGTCTTAGAACATTTGACCAACATACCTGATTTTATAAAATTTCAAAGCTTGTTCATGTTTGACATCACATGGCAAGCCGTAGAAACAAATATTTGCCGTAAATGGTAAATAGGGTTCTGATAATTTTGAGAAAATATAAGTCAACGCCCTGCTCCAGTAAGCGCCCAAGAGACAAACAGACAATGGAAAGGAACCGACAATTTAGAAAAGAAAATAATCAAATATCAAGCAAACAAACCGAGTGAAGGACAGGCACACCTCCCTGGTAACCCCAGAAGTGGAAAGTTCAATAAGACTGTTTAGTGCCCCTTTCTTTCCTCACCGTCTCTAATACGGGTCTCTCCTTAATCCCACCATCTTCTCTCATTTGTGCCACAACTACTGTCGGCGACTATGATTAACAGATGCTGTGCCATTGCATCTCTGCCATGGGGAAGGCGTCAAACCTCTCTCACAATTGTGCTTTAGTCTATATGCTAGAGTAACATTGGTGATGTGCAAGGGTTTACAAATACTAAGGTAGAAGTGCATTAAAATGATAAGACTTGAAGAAAGCTTTAACACGCAAGTTTTTATAGACGTCTATGAGGTTCTCTCTTCAGAGGCTACAGTGGCTTATATAAATGGCTAAGTGTTTTTGATGAGAAAGCAAACTCCATCATTGTCACTGGAATAATCTATGTGATTCCATTCCCCACTTTGCTCCAAGGAAAGAGGAACAGAGAAAATGAGCTCATTAAAGAAGAGAATAGAATGTAGACTGACCCATCAAATAAAAAGGAGTAAGAAGCCTGTGTTTTATCCCAGTGTATTGGGAGAAACAGGTAAAAGAGGGAAGTAGAGAAGGCAGTGAGATGTATTCTTGACTGCACTCTGCTGACTTAAGTCATGAAGAAGAAATTACATTAGAAAACTCACAACAGAAGGAACTGTGGCCACATTCCTATTTGTCACCAAGGTAGTAGATAGCTTTGTAGAAAGTTTGAGTTTATTCCCAGTGCATCCACCCAACCAGCTGTTCAGTGAAGTTGATAGCTTCATTTGTTTAAGAGGCGAACTCTTGCTGGAAAGTCTCATGTACTTTGTTTTGGGGGAATGGGAGTCAGAGGTAGACTATTCCCTGAGATTATTTGAGGGTCATCAGGACAGGATCTACTAACCAGGTGCCATGGGGCTACAAAGTAGTTACTCAACCTGGAGACTGAAACAATCCAGTCCAAGGTGTGAGCAAGAGGCCACAATGGGCCAGCTGGGACCTGAGCAGCTTGAGAGTCCACCAGCCACAGACATGAGGACCAAACGGCTACACCTGGAAAACAAAGACAACCTCACAACTCAGAGAGTCAGCAGAGAGGACAAAACCTTACAAACACGGGTTCTTACTGCCTGGAAATAATAGGGACACTCTGCGTCTCTCAATCTGACTATCAGACTATTGAAACAATAGACCCAAAGAAATGGGAATTTCCCAAGGAATCCTATGCTAAGGGAAGAAAAGGCAACAGCCAGGTGGGATACTTGTCTCTCAGAAAGAGATTTCACACAGTTCTGCAGGATGAGACTGAAATCCACATCACAGTGGGGACCACATCTTGTAAGACGAATTGCTAAACAGTCTTATTAATAAAATTCTGGAGCCAGATACTGGGGTAAAAACTGAGAGATCAGAAAAGCAGAAAGAAGCCAGCCATATTCTTACCACTTGGAAATCCTCAGCCAAAGAGACCTACGTCCTGTATACCCACGTCTATATGCCTTTCTGTTCTGCATCTCACTTCCTCTCTCTGCCCAGCTACATCACTTCCTGTCTGTCCGTGCAAACCTCCAGATCTCTATGGTTAGTGCTGGGATTAAAGGTGTGTGTTACCATGATTGGCTCTGTTTCCCAGTGTGGCCTTGAACTCACAGAGATCCAGATGGATCTCTGCCTCCCAAATGCTAGGGGGAAAAAGGTGTGTGCTACCATTGCCTGACTTCTATGTTTAATACAATGGCTGGCTTTTTCTCTGATCCTCAGATAAGATTTATTAGGGTGCACAATATTTTGGGGGACACAATATATCACCACAACATCTTACTCAGGACTACTTGGATATGCATATCCTTGGCCCTCTATTTAAATTTTGATCTTACTTCAGGACTCTGAAGATAGACTTGAGGCATTTGCTGGACCTCCTTGTCTGTCTCCCCAATATGGCCACACTGAATAAATTTCCTGTCTGCTTTCAACTATTAATTTGATGCCCCCCACCTTGTTTTGGCTTTCTGAGGACAATTGAGCAGACCTGACTTGGAACACAGGTTGTCACTTTCCCCCAAGTTTGATAATAAGGCTATCTCTCCTCTCAGGTCCTACCTCACATGCCTTATACTCAGCCATGACAGAATCAAGTCTAGAAAGAGAATGAGGAGCCCTGAAACGTGTCAGAATTTATTAGATACCAGTTATTATCAGTGTTCCAAATTTCTAGAGGATTGAAAATCTGCATTGTTTGCCTGCCTTTGTAGACCCACAAGCACAGGCTCAGAAAGGAGAAAACACACAAAATAAAATAGAAAATATATTAATTATTAAGCTCTATAAAGGGAACTGGGTTTAGTGTGAACAGTTATTACCTGACTTCAATCATGTCCCTATGGCAAAACCAGATGTGCCTTCCAGAGGGTCCAGCCATATGAAAGGGTTGGCCCAAATTGTCATGCTGTGGTAGATGATAGGGCAGGAAGGGGTAGAGGGACAGAAATACAGAGGTGAGAAGAAAGAGCTTGACTTTGCAATTACTTTCTTTATTAAAAAATAATGAAAATTAAAATAAAAAACCTGCCTTAAGTGAAAGTATTACTGTATTGTATTGATATGGTAATATGAACCAAAATATACTGTTTTAAAAGCTTTCAAGGACAAGCTCACTGGAAACACTGAACCACTCCATGAGGGAGAGACTTGACCATCTCTACAGGTAGAGATAGATCCAAAAAGGCCAAAGCAGTCACAGTGGTAAAGCTCGTGGTTCACACTCAGGGCACTCTACGCTGTCTTCTGTCATTTCCAAGCTGAGTGTTTCCACTTTTCCGTTAGTCCTTTATTTTACTCTTTTGACTTCTCTGGTAAATTTCAAGACCTGCGTTCTGGATAGTTTCATGTGAAGTTATCACAATTGTACCAATTGTACCATACACCATGTGTATGCTGCATGCTAAATCCAGCCTCTCTTGTCCCAGAATCAAGCTTTTTGTATATGTGTGCACTAGCATCTTCTCAAGCCATAAGAAGAACCAATCATAGAACCCTACTTGGTTTCTAACTCTCCATGTATAACCTGTCACCAGACCTTATAGATTCAGCTTCTCCATAATCTCAGAGGATGTCACCTCTCTTTTTTGTACATCATAGTGGTTAAGATCCATGCATGGAGTATAGAGCTGAACTGGTTAAAATCCTGACAACCCATTTCCTAAAAATATGACCTTTCCCCTTTCTGTGTCTCAGATTTTCCATTAGTAAAACAGGAATAAATAAGAATAGTGCTCATGGTTCAGGACTAGTAGGACTTCAATCATGTTGGTAAGGCACTTGGAACAGTAATTTATCCATCTTAGACATAGCCAACTCAAGCACTTTGCCAGGCCCAATACTATTCTCTTCTTCATCTACCATGACCATCTCCAGAGTGAAAGAAATCCAAGGAAGGGGATAATGTTGTCAGCACCTCTTTTTTATATTCTAGACCCAATAATGGACCCCAAAATTTTTTGCCCAATGGCCCTAGGTCATCTTCCAGTACACTCAAAGGCATCTCTGGTCTGCTAGCATTCTCATCTCTGAGTCATTGGGAACACAAAGGGGAGAATATTTGGGCTCAAGAAATGAAGGAAATGAATGAAGTTAGATATGACAATTGAAGTGTATACAGATGTGTGGGAAGCTTTACGTAGTATAAGATGGAGTCAGAAATGGTAAGAGTTACTTTTCTGTTATTGTGATAAAATACCATGACCAGAGAACGGAAAATTATGGACATAAAGGGTTTATTGTGGCTTAGAGTTCCAGAGGGAGACAACCCATCATGACAGAGAAGACATGGCAGCAACAATTTAAGGCTGACCTGGCATTCAGGAAGGAGAGAGAGAGAGAGAGAGAGAGAGAGAGAGAGAGAGAGAGAGGAGAGAGAAAGCAGGACCAGACTATAAAAGCTCAAAGCCCACTCCAGTGACTTCTGTTGTTGGTTGTTCTTGCTCTTTTGGGGGGCCCACCACCCAGCTCCCAAATAAATCACACACAGAGACTTATTCTTACTTGTAAATGCCTGGCCTTAGCTTGGCTTATTTCTAGCCAACTTTTCTTAACTTATATTATCCCATCTACCTTTCTACCTTTTGCCTCTGGGCTTTTTCCTTTTCTTACTTCTGTAATCTTAGTTCCACTAAGTAATACTCTGTGGCTGGCTATGTGGCTGGGTGGCTGGACCCTAGCATCCTTCTCTCATTGTTCTCATGCTCTTTCTTCTTTTTTCCCAGATTTCGTCTTCTATTTATTCTCTGCCTGCCAGTCCCACCTATCCTTTTTTCTGCCTTGCTATTGGCTATTCAGCTCTTTGTTAGACCATTAGGAAAAGTAACACAGCTTCACAGAGTTAACAAATGCAATATAAAAGAATGCAACACATCTTTGCATCATTAAACAAATGTTCCACAGCATAAATAAATGTAACACATTTTAAAATAATATTCCACAACATACTTCTACCAAAAAACCTCCATAAGATTTCCAAATAATACCACTAACTGAAGAGCAAGTGCTCAAGTACATGAGCCCCTAGAGGGCATTTCTCATTCAAACCACCACAAATGGGAAGAGAATAGATGTTAGAAGGCCCATCTGTTCTTTTATCCTGAAAACGTTTAGGACAGACCAACTACATACTTTATGTCAAAATCTACAAGGTATACTGTTAACCATTTATTCTTATGAACAGTCTCACAATGTAAAAGTATTAATATAGTCCTAGCTCACTCCTTGCACATTCAAATTTAAAAAGCACTCTATAATTGATTCTTGCTATTTGTGGTAGTCGTTGTTCATAAAACTGTGATGCATACTGAGCTGGAGAATAAAGAGCCACTGCTCCTGGAGGAAATACAAGTTAGGTCCTGTAAGCCTCTGGTCTCAACATTTTCATGACTGATCAAAACATCACCTTGTTTTATTTATTTTAACCTAATGATTCACTCATTAACATTGAGCCAAGGGGGAAATCACAATGAGACTTGAACATGTTATCTAGAAACATAACTTTTTTCATAAAGCTAATTATGGCCTTCTTTCATTTAAAAATACTCAATAGCATTTCAGTACTATTCAGGGGGGCAATTCAGACGGTGAAATCTCAAACATAAAGCACAAAAATGTAAAAAGAATGGCACCAAATATACCACAAAAGGGACACTAACAGTAAAAAAGGCAACATAAGAGAGAAGGGTACCCTTCATTCTGCCTCAGCAGGGAGCATGGACATGAGCAACTTAGCTTTCCATTGTCTGTGTCTACTGGAAAATGACTCCAGACCATCACTCCTTCTGGTGTTATAAATAAATACAGTTTAGCAAGTAAGCAAATTCATAAGTTTAAAATCCACAGTGAGGGTCATCTTAAATAGTGATTCTGGGATCTTTGACTTTACCTTACCATGACCCAAGATTCTAAGATACTAATGAGGATTCAAAAAAGAGAGAGGGAAGGATTTGTCTTCCATAGTCACAGTCTTCTACTAACCAGTGAACCCTGAAGAAGCTTGGAGGTCAAAACTCCACCTTAACAGAAAATTAAAAGTTAACCTAAAAGTCAAAATCCTGCACAGATCCATCAGAGAAATGAGACCAAAGGGTGAATTACTGCCCCCAAATTGCAAAGACCAACAGACAAATACAGAGAAACAGAAAACACACCTTCATTGGAACCAGTATCATAGTAGGAAAACCTAAACTGTCATTGACATCATTCTGGACAATCACTGGGGAAACGTCTGAGATGTTAAAAATTCCAGGGGTCCTAGTGTGGCCTGGGAGAGCACCTAAAGCAAATGGTCATGCAATAGCCATATCTCATTCAAATCGATGAATCTAGACACTGGCCTTTACAAAAACAGCTCACAATAAGTCACAGATCAAGAGATAAAATGCAAATTAACAAGACTAGAAGACAGCATAGAAGAAAATCAGGTATCTCAGTGGTGTCACGTGATTCTCACACAGAGACAGAGGACAAAGGGACCTTGGCAGGAAGCAGCCTTATTCCTTCTTACTTTGGCTCAATGGATTCAGATGCAAAGGCTAAGCCCTGAGCCTGGTGGGGCTTTATCTTATATACATTTTAGCCCCTTTGTCTTCCTTATATGTTAACATATATTTTCAGTGAGTATTTTATCACTATAGGCCCATCATACTGTGGTGATTTCAATAAGAATAGCCCCGATAAGCCCATACATTGGGATGTTTAGTCACCAGAGAGTGAAAGGATTAGAAGGATTGGGAGTTGTGGCCTTGGAGGAAGTGTGTCATTGAGAGTGGGCTTTGAGGTTTCAAAAGCCCATTCCAGGTCCAATCTCTCTCTCTCTCTCTCTCTCTCTCTCTCTCTCTCTCTCTCTCTCTCTCCTGCTTGCAGATCAGAATGTAGAACTCTCAGCTACTGTGCCAGTGCCATGAGTGCCACTATGCTCCTCATGCCCCCACATTATGATAATGGATTAACTCTCTGAAATTATGAGGAATCCTCCGATTAAACGCTTTTTTTTTAAATGAGAGATGCCTTGATTGTGGTATCTCTTCACAGATATAGAACAGTGACTAAGATACCAAGGCTACAAGAATGTGATAGGGTTGCTATGGCATTGAAGATATAGGGATGTGATAAGTTCGCGTGTGCATATTGATTAAACCACACTGATTATCTTATTTTAAAAAGGGGGCTCCTACCACAATGGCACAGTAGAACCTAAAACAGAGGACATTCAAGGGCATAAATGATAGATAAGATGGATTCCTGTAAAGTTTAAAACTTCTGCTTTGTGAAAGACAATGTCCAAAAGATGAGAAGGTAAGGTATACCTAGGGGTGGTATTTGAAAAAAAAAAAATATGAAGAAAGTCTATTATATAAAATACACAAAATGAAAAGTTAACAACTTAATTTTAAAATAGGCCCAAATAAAACAAAAATGAAAATGGTTCAAACTAGTCGAATAGCAGCTAAGGGACAGAGCCTCGTTCTTAGAAGGTATGGCAACAGGTAGGTTGTCCAGGCTGCAGTGGATGGCCCCACGCCCATGAACATATGAACAACACTAAGTTGACTTCGGGGAGAGAAAGAGGAAGGAGAAAAACAAGAACAGGAAGACAATGATGATGACAACATTGGGTTAGGAGGTGGGTGGCAGAGGTAAACAGGGAGTGAGTGCAATGTATTTCATTGTATACTAGGGAAAAATAATAATAAAGTAAAATAAAAATTGGCCAAAGACCTTACAGACATCTCACCAAAGAAGATGTCCATAGGAAAGAGAAGATGAACAAATGGAAAAAATTGCCTAAGAAAGGGTATTTCCCACCATATCTTCTCAGGAAATTTCACTTCAAAATGATAAGATTCCACCGCATGCCTATCAGGTTGGCCAAAACCCAGAACACTGACAGCACCAGTGGTGAGTGAAGATGTAAGACATCAGGGATGCTCAGTCATTGCTGGGGGAGGAAAGGTGGCCCAGCCACTGTGGGAGACATGTGACTGAGGAAACTAAGCATACTCTCATCTTATGGTCCAGGAACTGCGCCTCCTGGTGTTTTCCCAGAGGAACTGAACATTTATGTCCTCTTGAAAACCTGAATATAATAGGTTTAGCAGGATTTTCCCCCATAATTGCTAAAATTTAGAAACAAATAAGGTGCCCTTTAGTAGATGAATGAATAAAGAAACAGTGGGTCCTCTAAACAATGTAATAGTATCCAACACTGAAAAATGTGCTATTCAGACCAGACATGGTGGTACAAACCTAAATAAATCCCAGCTACCATGGAAGCTGAGGCAGGAGAATGGTGGTTTCAAGGCTAGCCTAAGGAACACAGCCAAGACAGCAAGATCCTGTCAAAAGGAGGAAGGAAATGAGATGGGGAGAAATGGAATGAACTATGATTCATAAAAAGCATGGAGGAAGCTTAAATCTTACTAAAAATAAACCAGTCTGGGGAAAGGATGTGTGTTTCAAGGGTACAATTACACAACACTCCAGAAGGGAAAACATATGAAGACAGACAGCTGAGTGCCATCAGGGCTGAGAGGGTGAAGATAATAAGGCAGAACACAGAGGATTTCAAGTGCAGCAAATTACTCTTGGTAATGATGGGCATTCCATTATACATGCACCCATTATACATGTACCTACTATACATGTACCCATTACATATTTACCCATTATACATGTACCCATTATATATTTACCCATTATACATTTATCCATTATACATACACCCACTATACATTTACCCATTATACATTTATCCATTATATGTGTACCCATTATATATTTACCCATTATACATTTATCCATTATACATGCATTCATTATACATGTACCCATTATACATGCACTCATTATACATTTATCCATTATACATACACTCATTACGCATTTACCCACTATACATTCACCTACTATAGATTTACCCATTATACATGTGCCCATTACACATTTACCCATTACACATAGCACTAACAGCAGGAGTTAGCCCTAAGGTAAACCAAGGACTCTGAGTAGGAATGTGTCAATGCAGGAGTTTCCATTGCAACCACCATACCTCTCTGGTGGGCAGTGTGGGAAATAGGGGTCTGTATATGTCTAGGTGCAGGAGGCATATGGGAAACTCTACATCTCAGTTTTGTTGTAAATACAAAACTCCTCTGAAAACTAAAAGTATTTAAAATGTTTAATGAGAAAAAACGACTTCCTCTCTCAAGGGTGACACAAGCCATATTTAAACCCTTCAGGGAGCAATGCCTTAAAATGCAGCTTCATGTGTCCATGTTTGCATCTAACGTACCCACAACGTATAAGGGATGTGATTTCTTACAATCCCATGTGATAAGATTCTATTTATTGTTGTAAACAGTGGAAAACCAAAAAGGAAATACAGACCATATGGCAGTCCGTCCTCCCTGGTGCAACACTCCTTATTTCTGGTCCCACTTCAGTTGCCAGATCCAGAGCTGTGAACTTTATAAAGCATCTCCGGAACCTTGGAGTAAACTAAAAGGACAAGTGTTGACCTTCCCAGTCTGTTTCCAACCCCAATGACTCCTTTCTTCCTAAGGCCTTACATCCACAAGAGCTGGGGGTCATTTCATAATAAGCCAATGTAAATAATATGCAACAGGAGCTGAAGGAATAATCAGGAGGAAAAGAAAATGTTACAAAAAGAAAGAAATCTGCCAGTGTCTTCACAATTGCCATCAGAAGTGGTAGGCAGCCAGCTAAACTGCCCTTGGGAGGAACTCACAACTAAGCACATTGTAAACATCAAGCAGATACCAACTCTTAGCCTCGACAACTTGTTCTTGCAGAGGTGGAGAGCCTTAACGTCACAATTCCCAGCACTGTGGTGCGGTATTAGGCAGCCAGCTGTCCCCCACACATGGTGCCGTCCAGACTTGAGGTTGCTAGCAGAAGTAGGTTGCAGTCTGGTCAAATGTTCAGTCTGACAAGAAGAGATATATTTTGGTATTTCCCCCATAAAAGGAACTTTTACCTAGAAATTGGACAAAACTAAAAAATAAAAATTTATTTTGGCTCCCAGAGTCTTCCCACGACTTCCTTTCTTTTCCTTCTGGCCATTCTTTCCCTTGGATATTCTGGGATCATATCCATAGCTATCATTTTCACTCTGCCCTTTTGAGTCTTCCAAAAATTCAGTTTCCTGACTTGCAACCATCTCACTAAAATTTCCTTGATACCTTTTCTTTATTTTAGTTTCTGCTTCCGTTTTCCCAAATGCCTCAGACTCAGAATCTATTATTTACCCTCTCCTCAGGCTTTAGACAACTTGCAGCTTTCACTCAATTGAGGAATTGCCTCATCTGATTAGCCTCTGAGGTATTTTCTTGACTGATGGTTGA
>CABHPP010115094.1:1091-17310 GCA_902168425.1 Peromyscus attwateri | reverse complement strand
TCTTTTTATACAAACCATGACCACCTGCTAAGGAATGGCATCTTCCACAGGGAGCTGGGCCCTCCCACACATCAGTCTATAAAACTTCCCACAGCAATCTTTGATCAAGAAAATGCCCCCACAAACATGCCCGCAGGCATCCGATTGAGGCAATTCCTCAGTTATGGTTCCTTTTCCCAGTGACTCTACTTTATCTCAAGCTGAAGAACTGAACAGAGCAGGGATTTCTTAGAAAGAGGAAAAGGACCCGTGGGATGGAAGAGGGAGCACAGGAGTTGGTAACAGGAAGGGGAATATGTGCAGAGTACATGACCTTTGTGGATGAATATGCTGTAATGAAACCTATTATTTTGTATGCTAATTTTTTGTATGCTAATTTAAAAATTAAAAATAAAATAAACTATTCCACTTTATAAGTTTAAAGAAAGAAAGGTAGCCAGGCGCGGTGGTGCACACCTTTAATCCCAGCACTCAGGAGGCAGAAGCACGCAGATCTCTGAGTTCATGGCCAGCCTGGTCTACAGAGCAAGTTCCAGGACAGCCAGGGCTACACAGAGAAACCCTGTCTCGAGAAACCAAACCAAACCAAAAGCGAGAATAACCCTTCATTTGGACTTCTAATAAAAATACCATTGACTGGGGGACTTTAACAGAAAGGGGTTTGCTCACCGCTCTGGAGGTTGGATGTCTAGGTCAAGGTGTGGGCAGGTTTAGTCTCCCCCTCCTAGGGTTACAGATGGCCTCTGTCTCACTGTCACCAGGCATTGGTATGTCTCTTCCTCCTTTTTGTTTTGTTCTTGTTTTTGAGACTGGGTTTCATTATGTAGACCAGGCTGGCCTGGAACTTATAGTGAGCCACCTGCCTCTGCTTCCTGAGTGCTGGGATTTTAGGACTCTGTATAGCCTTATTTTTAGCCTTAATTACTTCTTTTGTCTGTCTCCAAATACAGCCCCACTGGAGGGCTAGGTCTTCAGCTGCTGAGTGTGGAAAGCATGATGCATCCCTCACCAGTCTTAACGTTGCAGAAAGCTCTGCTGTCCTCACTGGCACTTCTAGAACACTGTCATTATACTCACTACTCATGCACCAAGTCATTCAGACCCTCTGCCCTGGACTCACTCTGCCTTCTGCCTGACACTACCTCTTGCCTTTTCTTGCAGAAGCCAGCAGCGGCAACTCAACCCTGAGTCCACACCACCCAGACCCTGGGACCCTGGAGCAGTGTGCCAGTAAGCTTCCCCTGTCAACTGCCCTGATCCAGGAGCTAGGAAGGAACCTTGGGCCCCTCTGTCCACTAATGGGTGTCAGGGGCCAGTGGCTGCCTGGTCTTCCCAGACAATGGGGGAAGGAGGCTGTCCCAGCACTGCTCACAGAGGTGAAAAACTAGCTTGGCTTTGGTCTCAATTTAGTCACATGATCTTGCACAGGTGGGTTTAATAACTCATCCCCTGGCCAGCAGCCAAAGTTGCCCTGAGTGCAAATGTTTTAGCATTTGGAGGTGAGAAGCCTTTTAAAAAACAGCTGGTCCGCTGGGTGGTGAGAGGCAGAGGCAGGCGGATCTCTGTGAGTTTGAGGCCAGCCAGGGCTACACAGAGAAACCCTGTCTCAAACAACAACAAAACAAAACAACCAGTTGGTCCAATCTCGCCCAAAGCAGGAACTGCTTCTGGACTCTTCCCTTATTTCTGTGCATCCTCCTGAGATGTTTCCAGGGGCAGGGTGCTCAGAAAGCAAAGAGGAACTTGTATCACAAGTGTTCCATCAACAGAAAGTTTTGCTTCATCTTAACTGTGGCCCCTTTAACCCGTCCTTATCAAATGACCAACTGTCCTTACATCTGTGCACTTGTAGAGGGGGATGAGCAACAATACTTAAGAGGCCGAGAATACAGCTCTGGGGTCTACAGACTGGATTGTGAGCTCTGCTTCTGTCTTGTGGTCTTGGGCAAAGTACAGCTTGGGTTTCTTTGTATGAAGTAGGGATAATAAATAGCTGGAGTGTAGCTCAGTGGCAGAGTGCATGCTCTTTCAAGGCCCTGGGTCCAATCCCCAGCACCCAAACAGTGGTAATGACAGCCCATATTACCTTGAGCACCGAAGGCAAAGACTTGGTATACACCCAACAAGTAGCAAGCACTTCTCAAGGTCAGGGGCCGTCTCATGTTCTCATTCTTCACTAATTTGAGAGGGAGTGGGTGTGGCTGGTGTGTTACAGTCCCGTTCTTCCTCTCCCCCACTAGACGTTGACTTCTGCCCACTAGCCTCCCTGTGTTGCCGAGCTTCGGTGGATGAATATGGCTGGATTGCGGCGGCGGTTGGCTGGAGTCTCTGGTTCCTCACCCTCATCCTGCTCTGTGTGGACAAGCTGATGAAGCTAACCCCAGAGGAGCCCAAGGACCTGGCAGCATGAGCACAGAGCACAGTGGCCTCAACAATGGCTATTCCCACCGTGTGTGGGTAAGAGAGGGAAGGGCAGGAGCTTTCCAGAAGCAGGGCTTCTGTCACTTTAAAGTCATTTGCTCCTCGAAGTCTCTGGCTCCTTTACTATGGATTTGGCGCTGCCGGGCAAACCCAGACCCTTGCATAAGCTACACATGCACTTTGCCATGGAGCACCACCTCATCACTGCACACCCACTTCAGCCACTTTTCCAAAGGGAAGAAAGCAAGCGAGGCCAGAGCTGTCTGAATGACCTCCATCTTTCAGAGTCCCTATGGTGATGCCCCTCTTCTACCCCGAGCTTTCTTCTGGGTGCACATGAGACTTAATGCAGTCTTTTAGTGGACAGATTTGAAAAGCAGGACGTTGGCTCCACCTCCTTCAGACAAAGGGCATAGCAATCATATTGAAGTGTGAGCCGCACCCCACTCATCCTGCCCCCCCACCTCCACACTCCCATCTTTCTTCACCATATCTCCCGTGGCTGTCCAGTCCCACCTATTTGAATTATTTATTTTCACGTGTGTGTGCTTGCCTGAGTTCATGTGCACGTGCGCGCAGTGCTCTGGAACTGGAATTACAGATGGTTGTGAGCAGCCATATAGGTGCCTGGACTGAACCCAGGTCCGCTGCAAGAGTAACAAGCGCTCTTAACTGCTGAGCCATCTCTCCAGCCTCAAGTACTTTTTGTTTTTTTTTTTTTTTTAAGAGATGAGAGATTTAGTATTATATTTAGTATTTCTGGCCAATGTGAACAGAAATACATCACTTTACTTTAGGCATCAACTTTCTAAGCAGAGAACGTAAGAATTAGATCCAGCCAATGGTTTAACGCTCAAGCTGAGAAAGCTCATTCAGCAGTTTGGGCTGCTGGGTGGGAGGTGGTGGACATGCGGCTTTGTCCTTTCAGTGTGAGCAGCCTCACTCTTACATACTGCAGCTGCGGCTTTGTTTTGTCCGTTTGATTTCTGTGAGTTGTTTTGGGGTGGTGTTTTGTTTTGTTTTGTTGAGACAGAAATCTCCTGTAATTCAGCTGGCCTTGAACTCAACATGTAACTGAAGACTGGTTTCCTGTGGCCCAGGCTAGCCTTGAAATTCTGATCCTCCTGCCTCCACCTCCCTAGTCTGGGGTTATAGGTATGCACCACCACACACACACCCCGTGTATGCAGTGCTAGGTACAGGAACGTTCCATGTTCCATTATGTTAAGGTCATGGTAGAGCTGGGGAGATGTGATTGAAAGGACCACTCTGGGGCAGACTTTCCTGAAATGGGACCACCAGGACTGACCCACAGGGCAGAAGCTGCCATTCAGTTTTGAAGTGTGAAAAGAAACACTAGACTCGGGTTTCCAAGCTGAACATCATGGAGGTGTTACCAAAGCAGTGAGCAGAGACCCTGCTGAGTGTATTTCAGATCTCTCTGACTTTATAAGACACCAGAGTACATAGGTCAGGTAGGAAGAGACTTTTAATGGGTCTTAAATTCTTTGAAACATCTTGAAGCCAATTTCCCAGACCCAGTCTATCACTGTAAGCACTGAATCTTCTGGAAGGTGAGCAGAGCCTCCCAGCATCCTCCAGTGCGTTCAGAGGCAGCTTTCCAACCTATCTCTGGACAGAAGCCACTAGAAGGTTCAGGATCAATGGGAGCATGCACAGCTCTCACTCCCCAACTTTCTGAGGGCACTTCCCCCAAGAAAGAACCCCGGGGATGGGGACCAGGGGAAGTGTGGTCACCATGAACACAATGGGTGTGGTGGTACACATCTGCAGGAAAAATCCACACCTAGGAATGAGAAAGGGCGCCAAAAATTTGCTATCTTTTTACCCAGAGGTGCTTCACCGCACACTGAATGTCACATATACAGATAATTTTGATCTGCATCTACGGGATTCCATGAAACCCCAAGATGATGCGAGCTAACCAGGTCAATTTGGTTTTACTAGATTTATTCTTTTTATTTTTATGAGTGTTTTGCAGAGGTCAAGGGATGGTGTTGAATTCCCTGGAACTGGAGTTATACACTCCAGCTACTGGAGTTACTGGAGCACTGGCTGCTCCTCCAGAGGACCCTGGTTAATTCCTGGCAGCCACATGGTGACTCACAACCATCTGAAACTCCAGTTCCAGGGCGTCTGACACCCTCTTCTGACGTCCATTGGCACAATACTCATGTGGTACACATACAGGCAAATTACCCCAACATATAACTGAAAAATTAAGTAAATCATACAGAGATAACAAAGACAGAAGGATTGGGGGATATATGAACAGTATGTAATGTGACCACTACTCCACTCCTGTTACCATTCCATGCTGCCCCACAAGACAACAGTATCCCTTTTTAAACTGAACAGTAACTAACATGCAAATGAATATGGACCCTTCCCACCCTAGGAATTCTTTACTTCAGCTACAGGGACAATATAGTGAGTCACAGAATAAACTCAGAACAGTATTAGGGGCCACTGGGTTCTACCCTCTCCTACCCCACCCCACCCAAGGCTATACCTCAAGAATTATGACCTGTCTCTGTTTGGTGACCAGCAAATGAGTATAAAATGCCTCTTAAAATGTATGTCTACTCAGTGCTCACTTCCACAGCACATATACTACAACTGAACAATACAGGGGAGACTAGCATGGCTCTGTGTGAGGATGACTCAAAATTTGTGAAGTACTACTACATCTGCTCAGGGATTGCAGAATAGGGGGTGGGAAGACTGTGAGAGCCAGAACAGGAAGTCTGTGAGAGTATGTCTCCTAGAAACGTCAGGGAAGCTACATCCAGGAAGCTTCATCAATATGGCTGCCCAAATACGACCTGAACAAGGAAGACACCAACAGACTTGCTACTGTGAAGGGGGAAATCCCAGGAGGCCTCAACCCGAGAAGAGAGCCTACAGGCAACTAAGGAATGGTGAGGGCTGGAGAAATGGTCATCCCCAGGGACGAGCCCCCTAATTGGTTATCCAATACCAACTGGTCAGCCCTGAAAGCATTCATACAAGTAACATACAAACTGAGCTGACTGTGTATATATTTAGGAATATATGTAACAATTTAAAAAAGAGGCCAGGAAAAAAATTATGTATAGTAAACATACCCCTACTTAAGGGCTAAATAATTTCTGATCCAATAGAAAAATAATTTGGGGGCTGGAGAGATGGCTCAGTGGTTAAGAGCACTGACTGTTCTTCCACAAGTCTTGAGTTCAATTCCCAGTACCCACATGGCAGCTCACAACTACCTGAAACTCCAAGATCCAACACTTTCACACATGCAGGCAAAAACACCTATGCATATAAAATAAAAATGAATAAACTATTAAAAAAAAGAAAAAGAAAAGAAAAATAATTTGGGTGGTGGTGGTGTACGCCTGTAATCCCAGCACTCTGGAGCTAGAGGCAAGTGGATCTCTTGAGTTTGAGGCCAGCCTGGTCTACAGACTGAGTTCCAGGACAGCCTGGGCTACACAGAGAAATCCTGTCTTGAAAAAAAAAAAATTCAAAGGTACAAAAACAAAGCAAACAAAATCGTGGGAGATACCCTAGAAAAATAATAGCCGCCTCCAGTACTTTGCTATTATAGATAATGTTACATATTAGGAAAAGGAACCCAAACATCAAACAACAAGTTAATGTTAAAACAAACCACCTTCTGGGTTACTTCTCAAAGTCCTCAGGATTCCTTTAAGAACCACCCACCGTTACACTAAAGGAGGTCGAAAAGGTGAGGTAACAAGGTTTTGAGCTCAGGCATGGTGAAACCCATCATTGTGTACAATGAAGACACACTAAAACTCACTAGATTGTGTATAAATTCTGCCGATATTTCAATGTATGCATCTACTGAATATTTATTGCATCGCAGTTATATGATAGATACTTCAGGAGCTCTGGGAATGTGGAATGTCATGGAGTGCAAGACGAAGCCCTCGCTTCAGCCAGAGGGGCTATAAACAAAACACCGTGAAGGTCACACATGTGTACTTGTGTGGTGGAACATGTGAAGGCCAGAGGTGGCCATCAGGTGTTCATTTGCTCTGTACCTTTATTCATTTTGTTGATAAGGTCAGGTTAGTATAAAGTCAGTTTGAAAGTAAAATGTCCTGAACAGTCCCCATCACAGAACATTTTTAACATTAACATGGATCGCATTTACTTGTGTGTGTGTGTGTGTGTGTGTGTGTGTGTGTGTGTGTGCGCACCAGAGTCCTGAAACTGGAGTTTACTCACCGGCTAGACTAACTAGCCACCAAGGATCCTCTTGTTTCTGCCTTCCAGCAGGGATCGTAGGTACCCCACACCGGGGTTTTCACATGGGTGTGAGGAACGCCACCTTCAGGTCCCCATGCTCGCACAGCATGCACCCCACCCACCGAGTCAGCTCCCTAGCTCTTACCTACAAACAATGGTTTATTTTTATGTGTATGAGTGTTGTCTGCATGTATACGCACACCATATGTGTGCCTGCTCCCCACCGAGGACAAATGGGGCATTAGATCCCCTGAAACTGGATTTATGGACAGTTGTGAGCCACCGTATGGGTTCTGGGAACTGAATTCAAGTCCTCTGTAAGAGCACTCAGTGTTCTTAACCTCTGAGACCTCTTTCCACTCTCCACCTAACTTAAGACTAAAATTTACTAGAATTTTGATGCTGGCATCTTTAGTGTACTTATATTAGCTTTTATTTCCTTGTTTGATGCTAACGTAGACTTTGGGCTAGAAAAAGGCAAAACAGTTAAAGATTGCTGGGCAGTGGTGGCACATGCCTTCAACCCCAGAACTCAGGTGACACAGACAGATGAATCTTTGAGTTCGAGGCCAGCTGGTCTACAGAGTGAGTTCCAGGGCAGCCAGGGCTACACGGAGAAACCCTGTCTCAAAAAACAAAAAAAAAAAAAAAAATGAAAAACAAAACAAAAAACAGTTAAAGATCATTGGTTTTGTATGATGACTATCTCATTTTTTGTTTGTTTGTTTTGTTTTTGGTTTCGGTTTTTGTTTTTGTTTTCTGAGGCAGGGTTTCCCTGTGAAACAGTCCTAGCTGTACTGGAACTCACTCTGCAGACCAGGCTGGCCTCGAACTCACAGAGATCCGCCTGCCTCTGCCTCCCGAGTGCTGCGATTAAAGGCATGCGCCACCACTGCCTGGCTACCTCATTTAAATTTAGTGTGTCTTGAAAATGTTTAACATTACTGATAATTTATAAATCAAATTTGTCTCACTAAGAAGAATATCTATGACAAAAACACACTGGTTCCCAGACTTCACTTACTTTTGTGTGTGACGGTGGGGGATGTTGTTTGTGGAGGTCCTTCCACCATGGGGGGACTGGGGACAGAACTCAGATCCTCAGGTCCGGCAGCAAGCCCTCTACCCACTGAGTCATTTCACTGGGCTAGTGGTTCTCAGACATCAAACCGAGGCAGTAAACATTCTCTTTCTCTTACAGCTTTAGAAGTTCTCAATCTTGTCTGTCTTTGAATTCTCCTAAAATTAGCAGATCTAGCGTCTGTTTAAGGCCACAGCACAGAACTAATGTTGAAAAACAACCCACTTATTTTCACCGAAACACAGCAACCCGGCTCAGCTATAATTCCTTTCCCCTTAAACTCTGCACTACCATCTTCTTCAGAATTTTAAAATATTAAATGAAAGAAACCACCCATTGAGACTCATGACCACATCACAGAGCCCCAGTCCAAATATTTACCCTCCCAGGCCCTGCTAAAGGAGCCTCCCCAGCCCGGCCTCTGTATAGGATGTTACCACGTAAACTTCCAGATAGGGCTGGTTTATCCTTTCACAGTGCTACACTGTGGTGTATGTATCGGCAGCTACACAAGTGTGGTTTACCCAGACTTGCCGCTGTGATCTTTCCAGACTTTAACAACAGACAACCAAACACACCCTACCTGTAGTCCACCCAGGATGGGCAGATGTGGGAGCTGAGAAAAGTGCTGGAGAGGCACTGGGAATCAAGTTACTAGACAAACAGGGCATCTTGCAATAACAAGGTTTTGGTAAATGATCTCCCTCGGGAGCTGGCCTGCTCCTGTTTCCCCTTTCACCTTAAGCTGTGCAGAGCAGGGAGGGACAAACCGGGAGAGGGAGGGACAAGAAATGACCACTGCTTTGGGCGTGGGAGCAGCCTGACCTTCAAAGCTGACGCTGTTCCTAGTGACTGCTCTCCAAGTACTTTGGACCTGTTTACACTCAGAGCAGGTAAAATCTGGCTAGGTAATACATTCCATCGACTCCCTCAGCACTTCGGTGGCTTAAAAAAAAAACCCAAAAAACTCTCTTCATTACAACATACTATGATATAAAGATATATATATATAAAGAGAGGTATCTATACAGATCTCTGTGTATGTATATATATGTATAGATACCTCTTTATGTATGTACATATCTATATATCTATATGTATATGTAATACTGTGGTACTAAGGGTCAAACCTAGGGCCTCGAATGTACCAGGCAAGCACACTACCATTAAGCTACACCCATGCCCAGTATTTATTAATGAAAACTGTCTTGATATATTGGAATATATGATCACTGCATATTCATGTGTGTTATTTTTCTTTGGAAGTTTTTTTTTTTTAATTTGCTTAAACATTCATAATGTCCTATTCCTGCTATTAGATTTTTGGGGGTGGGGGATCAAGTCAGGGTTTCTCTGTGTAACAGTCATGGCTGTCCTGGAACTCGCTTTGTAGACCAGGCTGGCCGGGAACTCACAGAGATCCAGAGATTAAAGGCATGGACCACCACACCTGGCTTAGACTTTTAAGTCTTTTAAATTTTTTTTTAAATTTTACGTGTGTGTGTGTGTGTGTGTGTGTGTGTGTGTGTGTGTGTGTGTGTGTTTTCACATGCATGGAGGTCCAAGGACAACATACAAGATTTAGTTCTTTCCATCACGTGAGCTCTGGGGATCAAATCCAGGTAATCAGGCCTGGAGGAAAGTGCTCTTACTTGTAAAGACACTCAATGGCCAAGTTTAATTTTTTTAAAGTAATTCTTTTACGGGTGGGGGTGTGAATGCAAGCACACACTTGACCATGTCACACCTGTGGAAACCCTTGGCTGAGGCAGGATCTCTTTGTCACTACACACGCCCGTCCTCAGAGCTTCAGGGTGACTGTCCCATCCGTGTGTCCCATCTGGATGTAGCAGTGCTGGGATCAGAGATGTGGGACACCACGTCCAGCTTTCTTATTTGGGTTTTGGAACTGAACTTGGGTCTTTAGGTTTGCATGGCACCTTTCCTGGGCCATCTCCCTGGCCCACTATTGAGTTTTTTTTTTTCCTTTTTTGTTTTTAGTGTTTAGAACTATCCAAGTCTTTACATTGGGCTATGCTGACTGTTGCTGTTTTTGAGATTTCCTTTTGGTTGTTATTATTATTATTTTGGTGGTGCTAAGAATTGAACCAAAGGCCCCAAGCATGCTACACTCAGCTATTAACTCTCTGAACTTCTGAGACAGGATCTCACTAGGTTGACTGCACTGGCCTCAAACTCACAGTCCTCCTGCCTCAGTCTCTGGAGTGCCAGGATTACAGGTGTGTGCCATTGGACCTGGCTGAATGCTCCTTGAAGAGTTATTTCCTTGAGCCTTGAAGCTGGCAGCTCTGCCTTCACCACGAGTAGGAGCCATGCTCTCAAAGAAGCGTGGCAAGTCCTGGATTAGCATGCTCAGGGCAGGGCTGCAACAGCCATGGCAATACCCTGTGAGCTCTCCCTGACAAGGTTAGTTTATCTTCGTATTTATAAATAAAGTTGTGAAGGGACAGAGAGGGTTTCTGTATCTTTTCTAGAGCTCCCCGTCATTGAGGTCTTTTATACAAAACTGGCAACCTACAAAATCCAGTCTATGTACAGACTGGGTTTTATCAGCATTGCCATATCTGGTCCTAGGATGCTACCCAGGAGTCCGTGTTTTTCTTAGTTGTTGGGTTCCCCTATGTTCTGAATTGTTCTGCTGTCTTGAGGTGCCAGGGAGTTTCATTTTCTTGGGTTTCAAAAAACCAGCCCTAGTTTGCCCTCTTCTCCTTTCAAGGTGGAAGGAACTCCGCTCTTCTCATTTGCATTTTTAAACCAGAGTGTCCCATTCTTTTCCATCTGCCTGCATCCGCTTAGAGGATGCAGCAGCTGGGCCAGTGGGCAGCCGCGAAGTGGACGTGGCACCTCTCACGGGAGCGGGGACAATTGTGCCAGCTGCGCTGAGTGGAATGCTTTTGATGGAAGTCCCTGGAAAACCACACTAGGTGTTCTCAGCAGGCACTCAAAACCAAGGAACAAAAGGTCACCTCAGCTCGGGCAACCGCATTTGACAAACCACAAAACAACGGTGTTGCAAAGGAATAAACCAGAAAGGATCACTTCGACACCAATTCGTAGCATTTATTGACATTTCCATTTAAAATGCTAGGAAAGCTGTAAAAATTGTAAACATGGGAACCAAACACTGCATAAATTATCTCCAAACTCTACAGCACATTAGAAAACAGTGCAGCTAATTGAAGGGTAGAAACGTAACTGACAAATAGAAGGGCGGGCTCAATCGCTAAATCACACACCCACACTGAGATTTAAGTGCCCGTTTGAGATCAGCACACCATGATTGTCAAGTTGCAGTCTTGATGCCACAGGTGGCCCAATCCGCTCTGCAGTTTTGTATAGGAACACGCATCATCTAGCATGAGGGTGCAGTCAGAACACGGACCTCAACCAAGCTGGAGACAAGTCGGTCCCGCAGCGGCCGGGCAGAGCAAGCTTCCCTGCTGACGCTAGTTCGGGTCTCTGTTCCTCTCTCCTCCACAGTGAGCTCTGCAGAGGAGAGCAAAGCCCGGGGCCTTTCTATAACCGTTTCTGCACCAACTCCCTGATGCTCAGAACGACTAAATTAAGGACCAGACACCTTGGTTGCTCTGGCACCTCCTGCTTCTTTCTCTACTGCAGGGCGTCTGGCTTTAACTTAGCACTATATGTTTCCCAAACTGTGTCTTTGGGAGTCAAGTCATGAGTCCTTGGTATCTGGTGGGCACGAGAAAAGACATCAGTGATGCTCCAAGCACCTCACTGAAGTGGCCCTGAAACAGAGGAACCCGTAGGAAGGAGGCAAAGCAGGGAGCCTGGATGTGACCTGCCCTGTGGGACACGGAGCTGGGAGGAGCGTATCGGATGTAGACATTCACTGTTCCTCTCGCATCCTGGCTGGTTCCTAACCGACTCGTGTTCCCAAAGGCATTTACTGCTCCTTTTCTACACTTCAATGCTGTGTGTTCTTAAGATAACTGTCGGGTGTCCTGTTACACACACTGGCATGAATTAACACTGTACCACGACGGTTCAGCTTTCAAGTCTTTTTTAGCATGGACAAAAGAATTCTAGTATAAACACCCACAGCCACCGCCCCCCTCCAGACCCCTCCCCCTCAAAATAAACCACCTGAAATGTGCACCACTCTTGTTTACTAGGTGACGAGTGCAAGCCTATATATTTCATGAGAATGTTACCACAGAGGCCCATAGAAACCCTCTCACCTGTTCCAGGAATGTCTGTAATGGGCTGGTCTAAATGGTGGAGCTCAATGGACTGTCCCATACAGACGTGTTTGTGCTCACGGGTGTAGAAGCGGACTTCCTCGTACTCCTGCTTGGACCAGATGTGGACAAGCAGGCTCTGATGATGAGCTCTGGAGCCTTCACTTTGGAGGTAGAAATGACATGGCGAAAACTCCACTAGCAGTGAGCTCAGTAAACAGAGGAGCACCCTGCCCTGTGCCCAGAACCTTGACCCGACACCCTTCCAAGTGTCTAATTCCTAAGGATCCAGGATGGGGGGGGGCAAGGGAGGCCTAAGGAATGATTAACTCTGAAATTCTGCCAAAACAGACCAGCGTCTGGGGACTGGCTGGGTTCCTGGCGCACTCACAGAGACCTGGAACTGCAGGGAACACTGTACACAAGAAGGCAGGGATTACCGGTTCCAGCCTGAGGCCTTCCAGGCTTACCAGCACCTGTGCTTTGGGTCACAGGCCTCATGCCTTCAAAAATTCTGCTTGGCAAAAGTCCTACTGCTTCAAAGTCATCTATGCCATCAAATCAGCACACACTCTGAAAGGAAACAAAAATGGAAGGAAAACATGGAGGTGTAAAGAAGCCAGATGTACTTATCCACAACCTGCTAAAGACCACAGAGGACCATCAAGATCTGCTAGAAGCTAAGGCCTGCGGGGCCAATCTCTCGCCACTGACTCACTTGAGACCAGACATCAGCAGTTCTTGGTACTCTGGCCTCCCTTCCGCGCCACTGGGGCTCTTCCCAGGCAGGTCCTCACTAGCCTGCTCACTTGCTGTGTTACTGGACAGGTTTCCTCCCAACCCTACTTCCTCCTCTTCTGAAACTTCCTGAACAGTGCAGTTAAAGATTGAGTGCTCACACTACCACAGCTCCAGATCAAGTTCACTTTCAGTGACAGAGTACCCCATTCCTAAACCCTGATCCCCTGCCGTACCATCACCGGCTGGAGTAACATCAAAGTGGTTCTGCAGCTGGTTTCTCCACTAAGATCTCATCAATGCCAAACATGCAACTTCTATGACTTCTGAATATCCAACACAACTGTGCCCTTTGCATTTTATGGATATCTAAGCCATGCTGCTTATCTAGAGCGTCCATCTTTTATACCTGTCTGTACTATCCAGCTGAGATTCTAAGATCTCTAGGAAGACAGGGCTCATGTCTGTTGACCTCTAGTGTCATAAACTGCAGAAAGTCAGAAGCAAAAAAAAAAAAAAAGAGACCTCTGAAGCTAACAAATGGTTAAGTTCGAAGCAGACCAGCAGGAAGAGGGGTCACACTGGGCTTTCAGCTTTGGTCTGACTGCCTACATGTGAACCCAGACGCTGGCAAATCACAGCGTATCACATCATCTGTGCCAGAACATTGACACAGACAACATCTTACACGTTCACAGTGACTGAGGCTCCCTCAAGGGATGTCTGCAAGCAAGATCACCTGATCCTTAGAAGCAGAGATCCTATGAGGTGTGTGTGTGTGTGTGTGTGTGTGTGTGTGTGTGTGTGTGTATGGGGTGGGGGGACATGGCCTTGCTGATAACAAGAATGACATTCCAAAGGAACCAGACACAAGGAATTAGCAACAAAGGAGACAACAAAAAAGCACTTCTCCAAGCTCACTATCCTAAAATGCGGACTCGAACTTGCAGTTTGTGTTTCTCAACAGAACTTGTACAATTAGGAGAAAAGGACAGACATTAAACTTAACTTTTATTCTGGGGTGCTTTAATATGTGGGACACCAAAGTTACACACATTGAACAGGACAACCTTTTTCAGGGGAGCACACTGGCTGAGTGGCTGGATGCCTGCTGGGCATGGCATATCCCACAGCAGTTTAAGTGTGATAAACCTGCTGTGGCGGGTGTTCAGGGAAAAGGAGTGCAAACTGAGTGTGCTTTAAATAACCAACAACCGAGCGCACCGGAGCTCCCAAAGGGTCTGCGTGCCAAACTACACCCCACCTTTGGCTGCAACACCTGTTTAAAGGTGTATCTGTTCTAGGAATAAAAATACAGGTAGAATCCCTTTATTATACTTTCTTTCTTTTTCTTTTTTTTTTCTTTTCAAGCCAGGGTTTCTCTGTGTAGCTTTGGAGCCTGTCCTGGAACTCACTCTGTAGACCAGGCTGGCCTCGAACTCACAGAGATGCGCCTGCCTCTGCCTCCCGAGTGCTGGGATTAAAGGCATGCGCCACCACCGCCCAGCTCCTTTATTATACTTTCAAAGGCATCAAAAATTGCGGCTGTCACCACATCCTCGGACACCATGGCTTATTTTGACAGTGTACAAAGGAGGTGATCACTTTTAGGATACTCTATGTCCAAAACACTCATGACACAGGGCGAGAAAGGGCCATTTATTCTGTGCTGTGTCATTTAAATTTCTCACAAGGTGTCATAATAAAACTCTGCCTGGATATTTGAGACTTGGTTTTTTGAGTGGCTTGGAAAGAGGATCTTCCAGCTTA
The DNA here is from genome assembly GCA_902168425.1 of Peromyscus attwateri. Lineage (NCBI taxonomy): Eukaryota > Metazoa > Chordata > Mammalia > Rodentia > Cricetidae > Peromyscus > Peromyscus attwateri. The sequence goes on along the minus strand of CABHPP010115094.1, from coordinate 2,796 downwards.
GGAAGAGTATATACAAAATCAAGACTAGCAAATAAACCAAGAACAGGGGTCTCCTCCTCCATGCTCTGCAGACTACCTGTGGGCCACCTGATGAAGAGCTGTGAGTTCCTCCTGCATGCCTTCTCATCTGGAGTGTGCAGATAAGCACCGGCTGTACCAATTCATAGGAGCAGGTGGTCCTTGTGTCCTGAGACTAAGAAGGGCAGAAACAATTCTGGAACCAGTGACTACAGTCTGGGAGCTTCTTCAAGCTGTTACCATGTTTTTTTGGTTTTTTGTTTGTTTGTTTGTTTGTTTTGTTTTTTCAAGACAGGGTTTCTCTGTACAGCTTTGGCGCTTTTTCTGGATCTCGCTCTACAGACCAGGCTGGCCTCGAACTCACAGAGATCCGCCTGCCTCTGCCTCCTGAGTGTTGGGATTAAAGGCGGGCGCCACCGCCGCCCGGCTGTTACCATGTTCTTAAAACTTGCCTAGACACACAGGCTTTGATTAGGCTGAGCCCCCCAAACTCTACCCCATTATCTGTTGTTCAATAAAAAGTACTCATTCATCTGATGAAGAGGCTCGTGGTGGGACTCCTCTGTGAGTCTGCAATGTCCCACAGTCTCATTCAGGCACCAGAATACAGAATGTCATTGACTATAATGTCAGAAGCTGAGAAATGTGACTTCAGAATTACACTGTGAGATGACCTCTCTCTGGCCCAAAGTGAGTAAGAGTTTTCAGACAAAGCAATAATAGCAAAATCAGAAATGGGGGAAACTTCATTTCCTTCATGGTCTCAAAACCCTGTATTTCTTCAGTCATGACAGAGGCTGATAGGAACACAGTTCCACTTCCAGGCTGGAGCTCAGGGAACTTGACTACTATGGGTAGACTCATAGCAACAGGGTGGTCCTAAGAATCATTGAAAATAATGTCTGCTTCCGTAAGACTTCTCATTCAAACATAATCTGAGCAAATTGTGAGCAAAGTACAAGGACCTGGCAGTTAGGACACCCCAACAGCCTCATTCTGTAGGCTGGACCTCACCGAGATGCACTGCCATGTCACCAAGAGCTGGGTGTGCCCAGTGAGCAAACAGCAAATACACTAAGACTGGAAATCTAAACTCTGGTATGTATTTTGAATAACCAAATAAATATTAAGCTTCCCCTCCCCATCGCAGGAGTTCTTTTTTTCCTTTTCTTCCCCCCCCCCCCAGAACACAATGAAACCGCCAACATACTCTTCTCCTGCAAAAGCCACAGCTGTGTTTGACAGACGGCAAGGTGAAGGGCCCTCGGAGCTTAGCACCAGAAGAAGGAGAAGGAATGCAGGCAATGGCTTTGTTTGGAATCACCAGGCTCCACAACCTACCATTACATTTCCCACTGGTAGCTTTTTTAGATTACCAAACAGTCTCAGCATGTCCTGTTGTTAATTACTATTAAAATAAGTTCCTATGGAGGAAAAGAGGGACCAAGCTGGTACTAAAATGTCTTGAAATCTCTCTTCTCAGGAAACAGAGCAGCGGGTGTGTTGTATGCGCCGGTCAGACTCCCATGGAAACGCTGCCTCCTCCATCCCTAACCACCTGTAGGTTTTAATCTTTTGCCTCTGAAAGAGGAGACTAACTTAGCAATTTTGTTAGCTTAGGTCTGAGTTTTGGTTTTTCTTGTGTGTGTGTGTGTGTGTGTGTGTGTGTGTGTGTGTGTGTGTGTGT
>CABHPP010115093.1:838-10952 GCA_902168425.1 Peromyscus attwateri | reverse complement strand
CTTCACACCTGTCTATAACTCCAGTTCCTGAGCTTCAGACACTCTCATACAGACATACATGCAGTCAAAACACCAATGTCCATAAAATACAAATAAATGATTAAGAAAAAAAGAGAGTTCACTTCAGTTCACTCCCCTGGGATACAAGGAGCAGTTGTGAAGTATCAAAGACATAAACATAACTGGGTCAGTCTGTTTATTCCAAGTGAGGGAAATAACCCAAATGGTAGCCCAGAGTCTTCCACAAACCCTAACTTTAAAAGAGGCAAAGCCAAAGCAAACACAAAGATCTACTTACTGCAGAAAATGACCATCGGATTTAGAAACAGCTCCTATTCCGATAGATGGGCTTTGTCTGTCCCGGGGACATCACTGCATTTCTAGAGCATTCCTGCTAGAGGGGACGTTATCCCGCAAGACTAATCATAATTACCAGTACTGGGGAAGCACCTTATCTCCTGTGTTTAATTTAGATCTCTCTCTCTCTCTCTCTCTCTCTCTCTCTCTCTCTCTCTCTCTCTCTCTCTTCCTCTTTCTCCCCTCCCTTCTCTCTTTCTCTCTCCCCTCTTCCCGTCTCCTCCTCCTTCCCCTCTCTCTTTTCCTCTCTCCCCTTCCTCTTTCTTCTCTCTGTCTCTCTCTCTGTCTCTCTCCCCCACATCTCCCTCGCTCCTTCCCTCCAGTGATGGGGCTTCTAACACACTAGAAAAGCACTCTACCACAGAGCTATGTCCCCATCCAGAACTCAGCTTCCTCTCGAACAAAGTCCACACTAAGAAAGTGGGCCATCTCTCCAGCTCCATGTTTTAGATGCTTGAAAACCAAACCAAACCAAACCAAACCAGCCAATTGTTAAGAAAGGAACAGCTCTAGACGACACTTTAACCAGGAGTGGAGGAGACAGTTCAGCAGGTAAGTGCAGGTGCTGCACAGGCATGATGACCTGAGTTCGAATCCCCAACACCAGCATCAAAAGCCAAGTCTGGAGCCTGTGAAGGGCGGGGATAGGAAGGAAGGTTGCTGGGGCTTGCTGACCACCAGGCCAGGTCCAGATTCAGGGAGAGACTCTGTCTTAAAGGAATAAAGCAGAAGTGATAAAACAAAGACCCTTGATGTCCTCCTCAGGCCTGAGGGCACATGCACCCCTACACATACACACATGAGCAGACACCACTCACACACACCACATACACATACATACACACATGAGCATGCACCACTCACACACACCACATACACACACACACACACACATGAGCAGACACCACTCACACACACCACATACACACACCACAATACACACACGAGCAAACACCACTCTCACACACACATACACACATGAGCATACACCACTCACACACACCATATATACACACACACATACACACATAAGCACACACACACATACACACACACCACGTATACACACACACACACACACACACACACACACACACACACAAAGATAGTATGACAGGACCTAGAAAGATGGTTCAGTGGGCAAAGTGCCTGCTGCACACGCATGAACACCTGAGCTCGGATTCCCAGCACCCGGGATAAAGAGGTCGACACGGCAGCTCGGGTCTGTAACCCCAGGACTTGAGAACGCTGCCAGGTGGATCCCTAGAGACCACTGGCCAGCCAGCCTAGCCAAATCAATGAGATCGAGATGCAGTCAGACTCTGTCTCAAAAAGCCAAGAGTGGTGGAAGAAGACATCTGATCTGGGCCTCTGGCCTCTACACAGATGTGCAAGCATGCGCAGGTGCATCTACACACACCCCACACACCCACATGAACATACACCAGAGAGAGAGATTATGATGCATGTCTTAGGGTGACTATTGCTGTGGTGAAACACCATGACCAAAGCAACTTGGGGAGGAAAATATTTATTAGCTGTAGCCGGAAGGTTTCTCTGGTCCCGCCCAGCCCCATGGTCCCATGGCCACTTATAAAATAATCATTCAGAGGCTTATATTAATTACCAATTGTACGGCCTATGGCAGGCTTCTTGCTAGCTAGCTCTTATAACTTAACCCATTTCTATTAATCTATAAGTTGCCACGTGGCCATGGCATTACCGGTCTGCTGGCATCTTGCTGCTCCTTCGGAGGCAGTGGGCATCTCCCTCGCCTCTCCTTTCTTCTCTCCGTCTATCTGCTTGGATTTCCCACCTCCCTCTAAGCTGCCTCGCCAGAGGCCAATGCAACTTTATTTATCAACCAATCAAAGCAACACATACTCACAGCATACAGAAAGGCATCCCAGAGCAATTACCCTTACATTTCCACATCACTGTTCATCATTAAAGAAAGTCAGGGCAGCAACTCAAGCAGGACAGGAACCTGGAGGCAGGAGCTGATTGATGCAAAGGTCATGGAGGAGTGCTGCTTACTGGCTTGCTCCCCATGGCTTGCCCAGCCTGCTTTCTTATAGAACCCAGGACCACCAGCCCAGGGATGGCATCACCCACAATGGGCTGGGCCCTCCCCCATCAATCACTAATTAAGAAAATGCCCTACGGTCTTGCCTACAGCCAGATCTTATGGAAGCATCCTCTCAACTGAGGCCCCCTCTTCTCTGATGACTCAAGTTTGTGTCAAGTTGACACAAAATTAGCCAGCACAATTCATTTATGCAAAAATAGGAAGATCTTTATTCTTTAAACCAGCAGAAAGCTCAGGAAATGAGCCAGAACTAAGCATTTATTATATGACAAAGATGTTACAACATTTAAAAAAAAAAAAAGGATGGTTGCCTAAGAGATGTGTGAAGAATATTGGTTAACAATGGAAAAAATGATCGACATAAACTCTTACCTCAGAGTATATATCAAAAGACATTCCAGATGGATCCGATGGCTAAATACTAAAAATCAAGCCATGGGGAGAAAGCAGTCTAGAAACAACAGAATCTGTCAAGGCTCTGTAAGAAGGATGCCAGTCCAACTCAGCAGCAATTAATGAAACCACACACAAAATCAAATCCCAGATTTATTGGGCTACATATGGAAAGTAAGGCTTGTAAATGTGCGTCTTCAAATTAAAAGGCAAACAGCAGGCTGGGGAAAACAAAGGAAGTTCCTGTTACCTTATAAACTTGTGAAAACCTGGAGTTCACACAAATCTCAACCGGGAATCTGACAGTGGCAACAAATCAAACAACTGTCACGCTTTCTAGGTATCACACAACTGCCAAGCACTTGACCTGAACTACGAGATTCAGTCCCTGCCTCGAATCCTACAGTGGGGGGGGGGGGGGGGGCTTAATATGGGTCTTTTAGGTTGGCTGGCTAGTGAGTGCTAGAGAATGAATATAATCTAGAACGTTATGATTGGGGAACTTTCCTATTCTGTATCGAAGACACACTTGTACTCCATACTGGAAAAGGGAATCAGAATGTACATGTTATTACTCACTTTGTACACATTGTTTTGAGTTAAACCCCCAGCCCAGATACCCCTGCAAGAAAGAATACAAGGTTGGGTGATGCATATACACATGGAGTACTACTCAGCCGAGAAAACAATGACGTCGAGCGGTGGTGGCGCACGCCTTTAATCCCAGCACTCAGGAGGCAGAGCCAGGAGGATCTCTGTGAGTTTGAGGCCAGCCTGGGCTACCAAGTGAGTTCCAGGAAAGGTGCAAAGCTACACAGAGAAACCTTGTCTCAAAAAACCAAAAAAAAAAAAAGAAAGAAAAAAAGAAAAACAATGACAGCATGAAATTTGCAGGCAAATGGATGGAACTAGAAAATATCATCCTGAGTGAGGTAACCCAAACCCAGAAGGACAAACATGGTATGTACTCACTCATAAGTGGATACTAGATATAAAGCAAAGAACAATCGGACTGCAACCCACAGAACCAGGGAGGCTACGTAGCAGGGGGGACCCGAGGATGACTGTGGCTTACAGTAAGTTTTGGTTTTACTCAATCACTGGGCAAACCTCAATGAAACATTTCACTATTAGGATAAGAATTTGTACTGTATCAAGCTGATAATAGAAAAATAAATAAATAAATAAAAAATGGAAAAAAAAAAAAAAAGAATACCAGCACAAACTGACGGAACCGAGCAAACATCCACAGAATGAGGGAAGGTGCAAGGGATGATAACGAGAAACAGACAAAATGGAGCAAAAGGTTCTTGAGAACTGGACCAGAGGGGTGAGCCTGAGTTCCTGAATGACTGCCTTTGTCCCCACCCACTTCCCCTTACAGGCTATCTGCCTGGAGATGAGAGGAAGGCAGATTTTTCTTTTCTTGTTTTTTTCTTTTTTGGTTTTTTGAGACAAGGTTTCTCTGTGTAGCTTTGCGCCTTTCCTGGAGCTCACTCTGTAGACCAGGCTGGCCTCGAACTCGCAGAGATCTGCCTGCCTCTGCCTCCCGAGTGCTGGGATTGAAGGCATGAGCTACCGCCGCCTAGCAGGAAGACAGATCTTTAGGATGTCAATCCACTGTCTTCTCAGATACGGGCTTGCTGAATAAAGTACAGCTTTAAAAACCGATTCTGGGGCTGTAGATGGCTCAGTGATTAAGAGCACTTGTTGCTCTTGCAGAGGGTCTGGGTTCGGGTTCCAGCACCTGCATGGCAGCTCACAACCATCTGTGACTCCAGTTCCTAGGGGATCTGGCACATTCTTCTGGCTTTTATGGGCACCAGACACCCACACAGTGCACATACACATATATGCAAGCAAATCATTCGTCCACATAAAATAAATCTTTGAAAAATCAGTTCCTCTCTCTGCTCACTGGCATTTCAGCACTGAACAGGGGCAAGGAGCTCCAGTATTCCAGTTATATTTAAGCATTATTATGGCTTTTTTAAAAGAAAAGGTAAAGAACAGAGAGACAAGTTAAATCAGCTACATTTTCAACCCCCAGAGCAGAGACTTCAAAAGAACCTGACGTTAAGTATATATTTGCTTCAGTCTCTTTCTCTCTCTCCTCGGCTCCATATGCAGCCAAGCTGCAATCCAGGAATAGTATGTTAGGCTGATTAAAGCCTAATTTTTCAGCCAAGCCTGGTGGTTCCTAGCTGTAATCCCAGCACTTGGAAGGCTGAAGCTGGAGGATTCCCATGAGCTTGAGGTCCTCCTGGGCTCCATAGTGAATTCCAAGACAGCCTGAGCTACAGTGTGAATCCTGGTAAATAAATAAACATGACAGAGTTTCGTTTTCAAGTCTGGAAGAAGGCGTATCTCAGTAGAAGAGCACATGCCCAGCACACCTGAGGTGTAGCTCTGAAAAAGAAGAAAAGCAAGCTTTGATGGCATGCAGAGGAGGGAAAGGCCAGAGTGGGCATTACAGAGCTCACCAACCACTCCAGGCTCCTCTGGTGCCCTGTGGGGCCAATGGAGGAGGCAGCCTATGATGGTCTGATGTGATCAAGTGGCTGGTGTGAACCTTCATTCTAAGAAGGCGTTTGCCTCATGACCCAAGATGCCACGAAATGATTGCCCCAGGCTCTTCCACTGATGCAAAGGCTCGCCCTCAAAGACAAAAAACTCAGGCCAGGATGTAAGAGACGCGCTTCATGTGGAGATGCAAAAGGGTCCATTTTCACATGCTCTCAATGGGCGCTTTCTCTTTCAATAGACTTTTCCATGGCCAGCTTCTTTTGAGAGAGGAAAACAAAGAGAAGGCCCTTAGCGCAGGCCTATAATCTCAACCCCAGGAGGAGGGGCCAGAGATATCTCATTAGAGGCCGGCATAGGCTTCGGAGCAAGACTGCTTCAAAGAACAGAGATAAAGAAAAATGAGAAGGCACCCATGGGCACTGTGCCAGGACCCCACCGGGGACTTAGAAAGGGACTCACACCAGCAAGGAGCCCGGAGCTTGAGATGGTTTAGCTTCCCGGGAAATCCAACTCATCTTGTAAAATGGAGAAACCTGCGGCTCCCGAGCGGGCCAGCTGGCTTCGCCTCGGTAAGTGAAAATATTGATTTACTGGGGGAAGGGGATGGTGCTGACCTCCTCCGTCTTCTCAGAGGAAATGAAAAATGTTAACTTCTGAAAACTCGATAAAACTGTCAAAAGATATCTCCTACACAGACCGTGAAACACAAACCCCGACTCCCTTCCTTCTGTCCCAACCGTAAACATGCACATACAATTTTCATTATTATGACAAAAGGGAAGGATTAGAATGCTTCTCCAGCGAAGAACATGCTTACACTTGGCGTTTCCGGAAAACCACCATGCCTCAGCCCCCACCTCAGGAATAACCCCTGTACAGCTCGACACAGTTTTCCACAGCAGCTGAGTGGGGCCCGTGACTCAGCTCTGACTAGTGGGACCATGCCTCTGCACTGGATAGTATTTTGTCAACTTGACACAATCGAGAGCCATCTGGGAAGAAAAAAGTCAACTGGAAACTGCTTCCATCAGAACGGCCTGTAGACAAGTCTCTGGGATATGTTCTTGCCTGATGACTGATGTGGGAGGGTCCAGTCCACTATGGCAGGGGGTCCTGGGTTGTATATTAAAACAAATTGAGCAAGCCATAGGGAGCAAGCCAGTAAGCAGCATTCCTCCATGGCTTCTGCTCCAGTCCTGCCTCCCGGATCCTGCTTTAAGTTCCTGGCCTGACTTCCCTTGGTGATGGACTGTGTGACTTGTAAGCCAGATTAACCCTTTACTCCGCAAATTGGTTTTAGTGAGCCTCTTATCACTGTGAAGGCAATACAGACTCCATCTTAGGGAAGGGTCACCATCTCAGACCACCTGCTGTACTCAGTTCCAGGAAGGACCTCAGGAATATGTCATGATAACTCAAACAGATACAGGGCAGTATGCTCCGGCAGACATGCTGTCTACGGTTTATGGCCCTTGAAGATATCTAGATAATCCTGTTGAGCAGTCCAGATAATCCTGTTCAGCAGGTTGTGGTTCCCCACCAAAAGTCTAGCCCAATGGTTTCAAATGTGGTTTCGCGCCCAAACTCTAGACCAAGAGTTTTAAAAAAATCACCTTGTCCCATATCTCTTCTACCCAATCCCAAGTTGCCAATTGCCGGCTTGTGGTTTTTCCCTATAACTCTCTACACCTGGGCATTTCCCTCCATCTGCCGTGCGGCGGCCCAGGATTAACCTGACAATAAAGGGAACCTTATGTGTTTGCATTGGAAACCGACTCCTTGGTGGTCTCTGGGGGTTTCCAGAAACGAGTACAACAATCACAGCAACAGAAACTTAATACATACAGCATTTAAAAAAGAAAATCTCTCTGCCGGGCATCGGTGGTGCACACCTTTAATCCTAGCACGCAGGAGGCAGAGACAGGCGGATCTCTGAGTTCGAGGCCAGCCTGGTCTACAGAGTGAATTTCAGAGAAACCCTATCTTGAAAAAAACAAAGCAAACACTGCCCCACCCCTGCAAAAAAATAAAAATTAAAAAAAGAAAGGAAGAAATTCCTCTTTGGCTGCCTTCTACAGATGGTGAGCAGACCCGTGTGGGTGAGGATCTCAGGTAGAAAGAGAGACGGAAACTAACAAGACAGGTAACCAAACCAGGCCAACTCCCCGAAGCAGAGCAGCCCGAGGCCCTCGGGGACTGTTCAAGCAGCACAGCCCCCTTCTTCTGAGCCATGCCAGTGTCTCAGCTCCCATCTCAATCAAGAGACTCAAATCTGCCACCTGGACCCTGACCACCCCCAAACAAGACTGGGGGGGGGGGGGCCCTTCTGCCTCTCCTGCAAAAAGGAAAATTCCTGGAAGGAAGCTGTGTCCGCAGAGACAGCCTGACTGACACAAAGGGGCTGTGTCTACAAGACGGATGGACTGAGCAGAACTTCAATGCTACGGAGAAATTGGAATGTTGAGGTCCAGGGCCCTGCTTACCTTATCGGGGGGCTAAATTCCTTGCCCACCTCTGTGTCAGAACTAACATCTTGTGAAAAAGAGATTAAAAAAAAAAAAAAAAAAAGCCCTTTCGGGATTTATTAATTTAGCAGACCACTAGCTTCCACCAACCCAAAAGCTGAGACTGCATCTTAGACCTATGGAAAACCTCCTTCCCATTCGGCTGCATCTACCTCTCTAATATACTCACCAAAGTACGTAAAACTTGCTTAGACTTACTACTTTGTTCTGTAAAACTGTAAAATTTCATGGCACTCTTTCCACGTGAGAACACAGAATTTGGGGTAGCCTAAGTCTGTGTCCCTTGGCCATGGTCACTTATACATACTCCAGAATAAACCAGGTCTTTTATTCCTTTGAGGTGAGAGCTGTTTCTTTGGTCAGTTGTAAATGCCGGAGGTGAGGACCACTTCGGAGGCCAGGCGCGGATCTGAAGGGCAAGGAGTCAATATTTAGGTTCCATCCAAGGCCAAGACGTACAGACAGAATGGATTTGGATCCTGATTAATCAATATTAATGTCTTTGGGGAGATGCCCTTGAAACAATATAACTTTGTAAGTCTAAACAATACTAAATAATAAATACGAGCCTTTGCTCAATTCCAAGAATAAAAGATAACTAACCCACATCCTGTAAATCAATTGCTGTTGTTTGGATTTAACGCTGGCTAATGTTAGTAACAAATACCAGCATTCAGCACCGAAAACATCTTGTTCGTTTTTTTTTGTTTTTTTGGTTTTTTTGTGGTGTCAAGGACGGAAGAGTTGAGCGTACCAGGAGGCAAGCTCCTTAACTTCTGATCCAAGTCCCCACTTCCAAAGGCCCACCCTCCCATCCTTGTGCCCTCCCTAAAACAAGCAAAACAAAACACCAGGTCCAATTTGAGTTGCCCATACACCCACCGGAGCATGGTCAAGCTCCCAGGGGCCAGCCCCTCCAGGAGAACTGAGTCCCTCCCCACCCCACCCCCGTCAGAAGCCATCAACGGTCAAGAGCTGCACCTCAGCATCTTTAGAACAATTTTTAAGGACTCTCTTCAATGGCTTCCTTAGAAACAGTTTTCTTAAGAACTTAAAATTAATATTTTTTTGTTTTTCGGTTTTGGGGGTTTGTTTTGTTGTTGTTGTTTTTGCTGTATTATCCTATGAAATACCATAAATAAGGTCATCCCACTGGCCTTTCATTTGTCTTATCATTTGTGGTCTAAGAACATCATGGGCACTTTTAATGCCCTGTAACCACAGCCGAGACAGCCACCAAGCAGAACATTTGTTTGTTTGTTTGTTTGTTTGTTTGTTTGTTTGTGAGTGAGTGTGTGCTGAGACTGAGCTGACCATCTCTCTGCCACTGAGTCACATCCCATCCAGAAACGACTCGTTTTAAATTACTTTCTGAACAAACGCCATTCTTTACTATATGCTGCATGTTTACCTATCCCAGCCTTCAATTCAGATGCTGGAAGCTAGTCTCCAGGAGGCAGATTTGGGTACTTAGGTTAGGAAACTCAGCTGGAGGCCATTGTCCTCAAAGAGAGACCCTGGAGCCCTCCCCTCCTCTGCCTGTGAGCCCATGGGAAAAAGGCTCTCTGAACCAGAGGGGGCCTATTCAAACCCCAGTCTGTTAGCACATTGTCCTTGCCCTGCAGCCTTGAGTGGTGGCAAGTATGTTTTCTGTTGTCCAGAAACACTTGGTTCTTTTTTTTTTTTTTAAGATTTATTTATTTATTTATTTATTAGGTATGTATATATAGTGTTCTGCCTGCAGGCCAGAAGAGGGCGCCAGATCTCATTACAGATGGTTGTGAGCCACCATGTGGTTGCTGGGATTTGAACTCAGAACCTCTGTAAGAACAGCCAGTGTGCTCTTAACCTCTGAGCCATCTCTCCAGCCCCAACACTTGGTTCTTGAGAGTATCATGAGAGCTCAAACGATTTAACATAATTGCTCATTCCCCAATTAAGCATCCACCCCTGATCTCACAGGACCACGGGGCTTTTTACCTGAAAGGGATGTTTTTCAGAGATCCCTGTGCTCAGTGGCCTCAATTCATCCAGGGACATTAGAGAATTGTTGAGTTAGGCACCAAAGCTTGTACAGCTAAGATTCATAACTCTTGGGGAAGGTGTGAATGAATGCGGGGGAGGCTTTCTCCCCAAACTAAAGGATGCTTAGCACATGTAACAAAGAAGCAACTTTCCCCCCAAATTTACCTCATCCTAAAAAGCAACCTGATTTTATTTTACA
>CABHPP010115092.1:7915-22952 GCA_902168425.1 Peromyscus attwateri | reverse complement strand
GTCTTCTCTCATACATTACATCTGGACTGTTGGTTCCCCTCCCTCTACTCCCAGTTCCACCATACCTCCCCTCTTCCCCAGATCTACTCCCAGAGATACCAACGGAACACAGCACAACAAGTTGCAGTAAGACTAGGCACAATCCCTCATATCAAGGCTGGATGAGCCAAACCAGTAGTAAGAAAACGGTCCCTAGAGCAGGAAAAAAAGAGTCAGAGACAGCCCACACGCTCACTGTTAGAAGTCTCACAAGAACACCGAGCTACACAACCATAACATACATTAAGAGGACCTAACTCAGACCCATAAAAGATCTGTGTCTCTTCAGTCTCTGTGAGTCCCTATGAGCCCTGCTTAGTTGATTCTGTGGGCCATGTTCTCATGGTATCATTGACACTTCAGTCTCCTACAATCTTCCTTGCCCCCTTCATCGTTGTTCCCCAACCTTCGCTTAATGTTTGGCTGGCTCTGCTCCCATCAATTGCTAAATGAAGCCTCTCTGGTGATTGGGCTACTCACTGATTTACGAGTATAGCAGAATATCATCAGGAATCATTTCATTGATTTTTTTCCCAGTCATTTTTGGTTCTATCCTAGGTCTATAGGCTATCCACGCTGTATCCACGCAGTGTCAGGCACTGGCTCTCTCTTGTGGTGTGGGTCTCAAGTTGGACCAGTCGTTGATTGGCTACTCCCACAAGTTCCAAGCCACCCTTACCCCAGCACATCTTGCAGGCAGGACAAGATTTTGTGGCTGGGTTGATATTCAAGTACCACCACTGGAAGCCCTGCATAGTTACAGAAGATGACTGGTTCAGACTGTGAATCTTCCCATTACTAGAAGTCATGAATAGGGTCACCATCATAGATTCCGGGGAGTTTCCAATGTACTAGGTTTCCATATTGCTTCCCCCAAAGTCCCCCAATTTCAGTTGTCTCTCCCAGCACTATCTCCCTACTGTCCCCCCTTGAGCTCTCCTTGTTACTTAGCCTCTCTGAGTCTGTGGATTGTGCAATGACTATCCTTTCCTTAACAGTTAATATCTACCTATAAGTGAGTACAAACTATGTTTGCCTTTCTGGGTCTGGGTTACATCACTCAGAATGATTTTTCTAGTTCCACACATTCGCTTACAAATTTCATGTCATTTTTTAACAGCTGAGTAATATTCCTTGTGTGAATGTACCACAATTATCTATTTATTTGTTTTTATTTTTATTTTATATCCCAGCTATAGCTTACTCTCCTTCCTCTCCTCCTAGTCCCTCTCTTCCTTCCCCCTTCTTTTTCCACCCCTATAATCCACTCCTTCATTTCTGTTAGGAAAGGGCAGGTTTCCCATGGATATCGTCAAAACATGCCACATCAAGTTGAGGTAAGACTAAGCATTTCCCCATGTATTAAGGCTGGGCAAGGCAACCCAGTATGAGGAGTAGGGTCCCAAAAGCCAATAAAGGAGTCAGAGACAGCCCTTGTTCCCATTGTTAGGAGTCCTACAAGAGGACCAAGCTTCACAAATGTAACATAGATGTAGTCCCTAGGTTAGTCCCATCCAGGTTCCCTGGTTGTCAGTGTAGTCTCTGTGAGCCCAGGTTAGATGATTCTGTGGGTTTTTCATTGGTTGTAGTATTAAGGCTAATGGGGGTGGTATTTCCAGGTCAAGCTGAAACAGCTACCCACTACAGTTTTTCTTGTATCATATTTTCTTTATCCATTCTTCGATTGAGGGAAATTTAGGTTGTTTCCAGTTTCTGGCTGTTATGAATACAACTGTTATGAACATAGTTGAGCAAGTGTCCTTGTGGTATATTAGAACAGCCTTTGGTTATATGCCCAGGAGTGATATAGCTGGGTCTTGAGATAAAGCAATTTCAAATTTTCTAAGGAACCACCATATTGATTTCTATAGGGGCTGTACAAACATACACTCACACCAGCAATGGAGGAATGGTCACCTTGCTCCATATCCTCAAAAGCATGAGCTATCACTTGTGTTTTTGATCCTAGCCATACTGATGGGTATAATATGGAATCTCAAAGTAGTTTTTATTTGCATTTCCCCAGTGGCTAAGGATATTGAATCTTTCTTTAAATGTTTCTCAGTTGAGAATTCTTTACTTAGATCTCTAACCCATTTTTTATTTGGATCATTTGGTTTGATGATGCCTAATTTCTTGAGTTCTTTATATATTTTGAATATTACCCCTCTGTTGAAAGTGAAGTTGGTGAACATCTTTTTCCATTCTGTAGGGTGCCTTTTTCTCCTATGGATGCTGTCCTTGTCCTTACACAGGCTTTTCATTTTCATGAGTTTCCATTTATTAATTATTGATCTTAGTGCATTGGCTATTGATGTTCTGTTTAGGAAGTTGCCTCCTCTGCGAGTGCATTCAAGGCTATTCCCCACTTTCTCTTTTATCAGGTTCACTGTGTCTAGTTTTACGTTGAGGTCTTTGATCCACTTAGACTTGAGTTATGTGCAGGATGATAGAGATGGATCTATTTACATTCTTCTACATGCTGACATGCAGTTTGACCAGCAACATTTGTTGAGGCCACTTTCTTTTATCTGTTGTATATTTGCTTCTATATCACTAATGAGGTGTCCATAGGTGTGTGGATTTACATCTGGATCTTCTATTTGATTCCATTGATCAACCTGTTTTTATGCAAATACCATGCAGTTTTTATAACTATTCCTCTGTAGTACAGCTTAAAAATCAGGGATGGTGATACCACTGGAAGTTCTTTTATTTTACAGGATTTATTTAAATATCCTGGGGTTTTGTTTTTGTTTTTCCATATGTATTCCAAGATGAATATTGCCCTTTCAAGTTCTGTAAAGAATTGTGTTGAATTTTGAGGGGGATTGTGTTGAATCTGTTGGTTGCTTTTGGCAAGATGGCCATTTTTACTACGCTAATTCTACCAATCCACGAGCATGAGAGATCTTTCCATCTTCTGATATCTTCTTCAATTTTTCTCCAAAGACTTGAAGAAGTCTCTAAAAGTCTTTTTCAGCGTCTAATGAGATGATCGGGTGTTTTATCTTTCGATGTCTTTAAAGTCTTTGTGTCATGCAAGTCTTTTACTTCCTTGGTTATAGTTACTTTAAGATATTTTATATTACTTGTGCATGTTGTGAAGGTTGTTGTTTGCCTGAATTCATTTTTAGCCCCTTTGTCATTTGTATGTAGGAGGGATACTAATTTTTTGAGTGAATTTTGTGTCCAACCACTTCACTGAAAGTGTTTATCAACTGTAGGAGTTCCCTGGTAGAATTTTTGGGATCCCTTATAAACATACTATCATATCATCTGCAAATAGCTATAATTTGACTTCTGTCTTTCCAATATGTTTCCTCTTCTTCTCCTTCATTTCCTTTATTGTTCCCCCTAGAGTACTCCTCAAGTACTCTATTGAATAGATATGAAGATAGTGGACAACCTTGTCTTGTTTTTGAGCTTAGTGAAAATGGGTTTAGTTTCTCTATATTTAATTTGATATTGTCTATAGGCTTCCTTTAATTGACTTTATTATGTTAAGGTATGTCCTTTTTATCCCTAATCTTTCCAAGGCTTTTATCATGAATGAGTGTTAGATTTTGTCAAAGCTTTTTTCAGCATCTAATGTGATGATCATTTGGGGTTTTTTTGTTTTTTGTTTTTTTATTATTATTATTAATGGTTCTTAATTTATTTTTTATTAAGGAATTTTTTATTCATTTTAGATACCAACCACAGATCCCCCTCTCTCTTCCTTCCTCCCACTCCTCCAGTCTTCTCCCCTCAACCACTCTCCATTCCCTCCTCCAACAATGTAAGCCCTCCTAATGAGTGGGAACTCGTGAACTTTAGACCAACAGCTGTGGAGCCTCTTTGGGACTGGAGTAGACTCTCTGCATAAACAAGACAGTTGTGTAGCTTGATCTGCTTGAGGGGGCACCTGCAGGGTGTTCACAAGCCATCCCTGGTACATGAGCTGGCTTTTTAGAGCTCACTACCTATGGTGGGACACCTTGCACAGTCTTGATGAAGGGGGAGGGGCTTGGACCAGCCTCTACTGAATGGACCATGCTCTGCTGACTCCCCATGGGAGGCCTTACTTCATTTTGTATTTTTTCTTTCAGTTTTTTTCTGTGGTGGATTGAATTGACTGATTTTCCTATGTTGAACCATCCATGCATCACTGGGATGAAGTCTTCACGGTGGAAAATCTTTTTGATGTATTCTTGGATTTGATTTAAGAGTATTTTATTGAGTATTTTTGCATCTATGTTCATGAGGGAAATTAGTCTATAATTTTCTTTCTTTATTGAGTCTTTGTGTGGTTTGGGTATCAGGGTGACTGTGGCCTCATAAAAAGAACTTGGCAATGTTCCTTTGGTTTCTATTTTGTGGACCAATTTAGGTGTATTGGCATTAGCTCTTCTTTGAAATGATGGTAGAATGCTGACTAAAACCATCTGACCTAGACTTGTTGTTGTTGTTGGAAGACTTTTAATGACTGCTTCTACTTTACTAGGGACTATAGGTCTAACTAAATTGTGTATCTGATCTTGATTTAACTTTATTAAGTGGTTATCTATCAAGAAAGTTGTCCATTTCTTTTTGATTTTCCAATTTTGTGGAGTATAGGTTTTTAAAGTATGACCTAATGATTCTTTGGGTTTCCCCAGTATCCATTGTAATGTCCCCTTTCTCAATTTTGATTTTCTTAATTTGGATATTCTCTCTCTGCCTTTTAGTTAGTTTGGATAAGGGTTTGTCAATCTTGTTGATTTTCTCAAAGAACCAACTCTTTGTTTCATTGATTCTTTGTATTGTTCTCTTTGTTTTATCTTATTGATTTCAGCCCTTAGTTTGGTTATTTTCTACCATCTCTTCCTCTTGGACGTACTTGCTTCTTTTTATCCTAGAGCTTTCTGGTGTGCTGTTAAGTTGCTAGTATGGGGTGTCTCCAATTTCTTTATGTAGGCACTTAGTGCTGTGACCCTTTATCTCTTTGCACCACTTTCGTTATGTCTCATAAGTTCGGAAATGTTGCGCATTCATTTTCATTTAATACTAGGAATTCTTTTATTTCTTTCTATTTCTGTCTTGACCCAGTAGTCATTCAGTGTAGAGTTGTTTAGTTTCCATGAGTTTGTAGGCTTTCTCTTATTTCTGTTGTTGAAATCCAGCTTTAATCCAGGGTGGTATGATAGGATGTAGGGGTTATTTCAATTTTCTTTTTGTATCTGTTGAGACTTGCATTGTGTCTGAGTATGTGATCAAATTTGGGGAATATTCCTTGAGGTGCTGAGAAGAAGGTACATTCTTTTGTTTTTGGATGAAATGTTCTATAGATATCTGTTAGGTACATTTGTTTTATAATGTCTGTTAGTTCCAGTATTTCTGTTTATTTTTTGTCTGAATGATATATCTGCTGTCGAGAGCAGGGTGTTGATGTCTTTTACCATCGATGTGTGAGGGTTGATGTGTGATTTAAGCTTCAGTAATGTTTCTTTCACAAACATGGATGTCCTTGTATTTGAGGCATAGATGTTAAGAATTAAAACATCATCGTGGTAGTTTTTTCCTTTGATGAGTATGACATGTTCTTCTCTGCCTCTTTTGATTAATTTTTGTTTGAAGTCTATTTTGTAAGATAATAGAATCAATATAGCCCCTTGATTCTTAGGTCCATTTGCTTGGAAGATCTTTTTTAAACCATTTACTCTGAGTAATATCAATTGTTGATGTTGAGGTGTGTTTATTGTATACAGCAGAATGATGGATCCTGTGTTCACATCCATTCCACTAACAAGTCTAAGTCTTTATATTGGAGGAATTGAGTGCATTGATATTGAGAGATGTCAATGACCAATGATTGTTAATTCCTGTTATTTTGTTGTTTTTCATGATGTTGGTTGTGGTGGTGGTAGTGGTGTGTGTGTGTGTGTGTGTGTGTGTGTGTGTGTGTGTGTGTGTGTTTCCCTTTTTTTGGTTTGGTTGATATGAGATTATTTATTTCATTTGTTTTTGTGGATGCAGTTAACCTACTTGGGTTGGAGTTTTCATTCTAATACCTTCTGTAGGTCTGGATTTGTAGATAGATATCGTTTGAATTTGACTTTATCATAGATTGTCTTGTTTTCTCCCTCTAAGGTTATTGAAAGATTTGCTTGCTCGGTATAGTAGTCTAGGCGGGAAGCTCTGGTCTCTTAGAGTCTACAGGACATGTGTCCAGGCCCTTCTGTCTTTTAGAGTCTCCATTGAGAAGTCAGGTTTAATTCTAATAGGTCTAACTACATATTACTTGCATTTTCCTCTTGCAGCTTTTAATATTCTCTCTTTGTTTCGTATGTTTATTATTTTAATTATTTTTTTAATTTTATAATTTAATTTAATTTTACACATCAACCACAGATTCCCTTGTTCTCCCCCCTTCCCCCCACCTTCCCCCGAGCCCACCCCCCATTCCCATCTCCTCCAGGGCAAAGACTCCCCTGAGGATTGAGTTCAACCTGGTAGATTCAGTCCAGGCAGGTCCAGTCCCCTCCTCCCAGGCTGAGCCAAGTGTCCCTGTACAAGTCCCAGGTTTCAAACAGCAAATCATGCACTGAGTACAGGACCCGGTCCCACTGCCTGGATGCCTCCCAAACAGATCAAGCCAATCAACTGTCTCACTTATCCAGAGGGCCTGATCTAGTACCATGGGGGCTCCTCAGCTATTGGTTCATAGTTCATGTGTTTCCATTCGTTTGGCTGTTTGTCCCTGTGCTTTATCCAACCTTGGTCTCAACAATTCTCGCTCATACAAACCCTCCTCTTTCTCACCAACTGGAGCTTCACCTGGGGCCTGGCCGTGGATTTCTGCATCCAGTTCCCTCAGTCATTGGATGGGGTTTCTAGCACCACAATTAGGTAGTTTGGCCATCCTATCACCAGAGTAGGTCAGTTTGGGCTATCTCTCGACCATTGCCAGTAGTCTATTGTGGAGGTATCTTTGTGGATTTCTGTGGGCCTCTCTAGCACTTTGCTTCTTCCTATTCTCATGTGGTCTTCATTTATCATGGTCTTTTATTCCTTGTTCTCCCTCTCTGTTCTTGATCCAGCTGGGATCTCCTGCTCCCCTAGGTTCTCTTTCCCTCAACCCTTGTCCTTCATTACCCCCACTCACGTCCATGTTGTTCATGTAGATCTCATCCATTTCTCTGTCATTGGGCGATCCCTGTGTCTTTCTTGGGGTCCTGCTTTCTAGGTAGCCTCCCTGGAGTTGTGAGTAGCAGTCTAGTCATCTTTGTTTTACATCTAGTATCCTCCTATGAGTGAGTACATACTATGTTTGTCTTTCTGAGTCTGGGTTACCTCACTCAGGATGATTTTTTTCTAGATCCATCCATTTGCCTGCAAACCTCATGATGTCATTGTTTTTCTCTGCTGAGTAGTATTCCATTGTGTATATGTACCACATTTTATTTATCCATTCTTCAGTTGAAGGGCATCTAGGTTGTTTCCAGGTTCTGGCTTTTACAAACAATGCTGATATGAACATAGGTGAGCAAGTGCCCTTGTGGTATGATAGCCAAAAGAATCCTGTACAATAAAACAACCTCTGGAGGCATCACGATCCCTGACCTCAAGCTCTACTATAGAGCTACAGCAATAAAAACAGCTTGGTACTGGCATAAAAACCGACATGTGGACCAATGGAATCGAATTGAAGACCCTGACATTAATCTGCACACCTATGAACATATAATTTTTTTTTTTTGGTTTTTTCGAGACAGGGTTTCTCTGTGTAGCTTTGCGCCTTTCCTGGAACTTGCTTTGGAGACCAGGCTGGCCTCGAACTCACAGAGATCCACCTGTCTCTGCCTCCCAAGTGCTGGGATTAAAGGCGTGCGCCACCACCGCCCGGCGAACATATAATTTT
Organism: Peromyscus attwateri; assembly: GCA_902168425.1. Lineage (NCBI taxonomy): Eukaryota > Metazoa > Chordata > Mammalia > Rodentia > Cricetidae > Peromyscus > Peromyscus attwateri. Next base: position 15,031 of record CABHPP010115092.1, on the reverse strand, counting down.
TGACTAAGAAGCCAAAACTGTACAATGGAAAAAAAGAAAGCATCTTCAACAAATGGTGCTGGCATAACTGGATATCAACATGTAGAAGGCTGCAAATAGATCCATATCTGTCACCGTGCACAAAACTTAAGTCCAAGTGGATCAAAGACCTCAACATAAATCCAGCTACTCTGAATCTGCTAGAAGAGAAAGTAGAAAGTAGTCTTGAACACATTGGCATAGGAGATCACTTCCTAAATATAACACCAGTAGCACAGACACTGACAGAAACAATCAATCAATGGGACCTATTATTTTAATTATTATGTGGCAAGGTGAATTTCTTTTCTGGTCCAATCTATTTGGTGTTCTATAAGCTTCTAGTATCTTTATAGGCATCTCCTTTTTAACATGAATCTTAAATGGTCTTATTAATAAAAAAAAAAAAAAAACCCTCAGGAGCCAGGCATTGGGGTGAATTCTGAAAGATCAGAGAAACAGAACAAGCCACAGCTAACCTCACCTCATCAATTCCTCATCAGATTCTGTTTCCATGAATCTTCAGACTGAAAGCTTCTGAGTCCTCACCTGAATGGATCTCAGCTGAACTGCTGCTAAAAGCGTCAGAGCTTAAAAGCCTCTGGCTCCTGGTCCTCACACCTCATATACCTTTCTGCTTCCTGCCATTACTTCCTGGGATTAAAGGTGTGTGTCACCATGCCTGGCAGTTTCCAGTTTGACCTTGAATTTACAGAGATCCAGATGGATCTCTGCCTCCGGAATGCTAGGATTAAAGGTGTGTGTGCCACCATTTTCTGGCCTCTATGTCTATCTAGTGGCTGCTCTGTTCTCTGACCCCAGATAAGTTTTCTAGGGTGCACAATACATTGGGGGGGGGCAAAATATCACCACACTACTTCTTTAGGTTAGGAAAAATTTCTTCTATGATATTGCTGAAAATATTTTCTTGGCCTGTGAGCTGAGATTCTTCTCCTCATTCTTTTGTTCCTATTATTCTTAGGTTTGGTCTTTTCATAGTGTTCCAGATTTCCTGGATGTTTTGTGTTAGGAATTTTTTATATTTAACATTTTCTTTGACTGAATTTTCTATTTCTTCTATTGTATCTCAACACCTGAGATTTTCTCTTCCATCTCTTGTATTCTATTAGTGATACTTGTATCTGTAGTCCCTGTTCACAATACTTCATTTTCTATTTCCAGAATTCCTTCAATTTGTGTTTTCTTTATTTCTTCTATTTGCATTTTCAGTGTCTTGAACAATTTTGTTTCCTTCAACTGTTTGTTTTTTCTTGGCTTTTTAAAAGGGGTTTGTTCTCTTCATTTTTAAGGACATTTATCATCTTCATAAAGTTGGTTCTAAGATATTTTTCTTCATTTTCTAAGATCTTTTCATCCGTGTTGCAATAGTCAGAGCTTGCTATAGTAGGATAGTTTGGCTCTGGTGGTGACATGTTGACCTGGCTGTTGTTGATTGTGTTCTTAAGATGGCCTCTCTGTGTTTGAAGTCATTATAGGTCTAGGTGACAGTGGATTTGGTCTTTGGGATCTAAACTAAGGGAGTGGGAGAATTCACCTGGGGAACAGCCTGCCTGTTCTTCTGGTTTGTGTGGGCTGCCTTTGAACACAGTATTTCTTAATCTAGTTGCATAATATCATTACTGTTGTCTACTTACTATTATTCATATGAAGAATATATTGACATTACAATTAAAAGAGAAATTTATCACAGATAAAATGAACATGAAATACATATTCATACAACCATAAAATGTTGATTAATTTAGCAAAAATGTTTACAATATGAGAATAGTAATGTATACCTCCAAAAGTTTTATGAGTAGATACTTTGCAAACTGAGGCTGTTTATTGCCCCTATTTTGTGAAATTTAACTTATAGTTCTGAGACATTACTATGATTCTATTTTATATAGATAATTTATTGTTGTGAACAATTTTTCTTGTGTGAAATGCTAAGTTGAGAGCTCCTCAGGTTTTCAGACTGTTCGTTCCCTCTCACGCCCCATAATGCCATATACTGCATGCAGTTGGATGGTCTATATATTCAGCAGTCACCAGGAATTAGGTCCTGCACAGCTAATATGGACCAAGGCTAAACAACACAGAATCTCAAAGGCTCAAGTGGATGAACTGGCTTTATCTGAGGAGTCCGATTGATTTCAGTTCCCAGAGATTCACTTACATTTCTATAATAAAGATTGATTAAAGATTATTAAAACTGGCCTTTAGTGTATAACACTCTGAATTCTCGGCATTTCCCAAATATTTGGTTCTGGAATTCTCATAAGAGCCCCATCAATTTGTGAATAAAAATTGAGATTTTTTTTTCTCTCTACTCATCAACCGACAGTCATCTAATTTAGTGAACATAATGTGTGGTTCCTCAAACACCATTCAATAACTATGATTCCATTCAGTTTTCATACTATTTAACTGGAGTTAAGGTCAGATCCTGAATGTTCAGGGCTTGTTGCCAATAGGATGTCAGCCTGCTCCAGATGCCAATCACAGATAGAAACTTCCCAGACATCTGAATTGCCAGCTACAGATCACAAGTTGCTACAGTGTCCGTCTAGGATTCAGTTATTTGCTAGACTGGCTCATAAAATTCAGGAAAGCCATTTATTTATTTTTACTGGTTGATTATAAAGAGTGCTACTAAGAGAACCTATGAACAGCTAGATGGAAAGGACATGGGCAAGAGTAGGAAAATGGAATGGAGCATCCTTGCCCCTTCTGGACAACCATCCTCCAGGCACCACTCCTATTCAGTAGGATAGACTCTCTGCAAACCCTATCTTTTCACTGAGAATTTTTTGCACAGGCATGGATGCTTAAATCTTTGGCCATTGATGATCAACTCATCCTTCAGCCTTTCTCCTTTCCAGAGGTCAACAGGCAATCTTATTTCTTAACTCTTATCTCTGGCAGCAGGTCCCCATTTTGAGACTATCAGAATGCCTCAGATTCCAGCCATCTCTTTAGTACATAAATGTCTCTTACCACTTTGGAGAGTGCAGAGGTTTTAGGAGCTGTATGCCAGAAATGGGTGGAAGATCATATAAAGAACTAAAAATCATGCTGTCTCAGAGAACAGGTTCAGTACTGTTTTTAAGAAATCGTGAACTAAAACAAAGGAAGTAATTTGCTGAAGGTTACTCAAGTGGAAAGGGGAGTTGCTTATTTTGAAATCTAGACTGTGTGATCAACCTCTTGTCCTGTGTTGTAGTTCTTTGAATGTAGGAAATCGTGCTGATTTCTGGAATCTGCTACTATACAGTGTGTTTGTTTGTCTTCCTTTTTGTGAAGAAATGTGGGTGCAATATTCTTCCCCTACATCAACAATACAGCTGTCAAATAAATGACAAGCACTTATAGGAAATATTGGATTTTTAAATGTCCAATATATTCTATATTATATCACATGACATGACACATTAAACAGTTGTAGAATGTCAGAAATTGGCATAATAAATGACTCAGAATCGGAGAGTGACAGGCTGCCATTCTAACCATGCCAAGTTTCTGTTGATAATGGTGAAACCTGGAAATTTTCATTTTCTGGTATTACACACTGCCAACACATTGACATTTCCTGTATGGTTTCCCAATGGGAAAGGCAGAGTGGTGTTTAGCCAAACCTGATACTTTGCTTTAATGAAAATTCAAGAAGTGATAAAACCTACATACCCCCAATTATATTGATCAAAAGTATTTTAGCTTTGCTGAAAAGTCACCTGTGGTTGATGATTATTAGAGCAGTACAAATTTTGTCAGTACAAATTTATTTTGTAAAAACTAAAATTTCAATGACGTCTCTCTTTGTCTTTGAAGCATAGATGTTTTAGAATAGTAATTTATAAACCACAATGCCAAGTAAAGGTCCATGAATACTGAAGTATGATGATATTTATTCTTATTCTTATTATCCAGAGTAGTACTCTCTCAGAGATTGTCAAGCCAGGTCTCTCACAGAACCCAAGAGAAATTGTGTATTCCATGTACTATTTCCAGGTTTTACAACTAATCTCTTCAAATGAAAAATATTGTAGATAACCATAGAATTTCCTGCCCAAATACATAGAAGCCATTACTGTGGCACTAGGAATTCACCAAAAGAAAAAGAGTTATCACATAATCTACTAGCGAGACCAGAAACTGTAAGTCCACAGTTACCTCCCAAGTCAGTACTGTTCCTTTGCCCAAATGTAGATTGTGAACTTATTGAGATGTCTAGAGCTCATTGACCAGGCTGGTGGGCTTTATCTTCCTCTGTCTCTGTCTCTGTCTCTGTCTCTGTCTCTGTCTCTGTCTGTCTCTCTTTCTTTGTCTGTCTGTTTCTCTTTGTCAATCTCTCTTTCTCTCTCTCTCTCTCTCTCTCTCTCTCTCTCTCTTTCTCTCTCATTGTCCTCCAACTCACCAGCCTCCTGTTCTACATCCCAGGTGCATGGATTAAAGGATTAAAGGTGTATATCAACAAACACACACACACACACACACACACACACACACACACACACACACACCTTGATATATATCCATTCCAGAAAACAGGTTTCAAATAGTCCCAAAATAGAAATGTTTAGGACTTGAACTGACTTCTGCTTTGACATTTCACAGACATGGGGTGTTTTATACTTACAGAGTGATTTCAACTTCAGTGTTTTCTTCAGTTTCCACAGCAACAAACTTTTTATTTGCAAATTCTCTCAATTACAAAAACAAGACTCAAGAAGTCTAATTTTTGCCTAATTTTTTTCTGTGGTAGGGAGATAAGAAAATACCAGGGTTGTAAGTAATTTGAAGCATGACAACTCTCTACTGAATAATACCCTCAAGTAAAGCCCATATCTTGTGCCATAACTTTTTCTTTCCCATAAATGCAGCCTCCAAGTCTCAGGTCTGTTTATTGTCCCTGGTCTCTAAATTGAAATCCACATTCTACCATGGACTGTTGAGATAGCCTTTCTTGGTTGTCCTGGACTACATTCAGACTGGAGCATCTGTCTTAGTCTCTCAGATGAACTGCCCCAATAAGGATGCATCATAAAAACCAGTGAGGCTCAAAATCTCAAGTTTCTAACCTTACTGTTGATCCATTCCCATTGCTGTTCTCAGTTCCCTCTATGCCTTAAGTAGATCCACTGATCTCTGGGTCCTTATGTATCACCCAGCCCTGTTTACTCGTAGTAAATAGCTCAAGAATTAGTCCCCAATAAATGCCTATTTAAGCCATACTCTGGAAGCTGATGGTGACTAAGTAACCTTTCCAGGAAAGCTGTAACTGTCATCTCAGGGAAAGTCATTGCTTGTTAGTTAAAATTGTCAGTTTTATGATTTAGCAAAATAAATAAGACATTTCCCTTAGGGTAATGGCTTTTTTTCACTTTGTGGAAACTACAGGAACCCCTGTTATCAAGATATAACTGTAGTCTAATGGTGCCACTTATTGTGCCTAGTGAAAGTCCCAAGGATGTGATTATCTATTAATAACTGGAAAGAGCTGGTTATGCAGCACGTTGGAGTGTTTACTTTAAGTGTGTGTGTGGGAACCCATTAGTGATCTCTGTGGTTGATATTATTCATTGTGATAATGGTAAAATAATCAAGTCACCATTTGCTTGCTTGTAGCTAGACAGCATGATTAGAAATGCATTCCACTTCCCACTGAAAAATGCATTGAAATATAATCTCTTGCTTAGTATTAGTTTAATAACCCTGATGTTAATAGTAAATTATATCAAGCAAAGCTAATGGAAATTCCAGAAATGCACATGGATAATTTAATGTCTGCATGACCTTTACCTCCCATGGAGAATTCAGGTTGGGTTTTAACTACCTGTGAAGGAAGTAAATACCCATGTGAAAAGCCTGCTGATTCAGTGATAGAAATGCCATCAATAATCTAAGCAAAGGAGGGTAGACATAGGAAAAGACCTTTAAATAAAGTGCCCTTTTAGAGTATGAATGGGTATTGAATGGCAACTTCTTTATCTCCTTCATTCAACCAATTCATGCTCCAGTTATATTAATAACAATAGTATCATTTATTAAACACTTGCTCAGGCCAGATTGTTTGCATATCTTTTCCCAGTGTCTTCACAAGGAGCCTTCAAGGTCATTAATCTTGGTCCCTTTTGTACTGGAAGGAACTGAGATTGTAAGAGATAATAGAAATTGGTTGTATTTATGAAGCATTTCCTTTCTGAAACTTAGACTCTAATCTGTCTTCCCCGCCCATTTTATTCAGTGTCTAAAGACATACTGTATAGGGTAATAAGCACAATTACAGAGGTTTTGCAACTGATGTTGATATTATTTTCTTAAGTTGTCAAATAACTGTGTGTCTGACTCCACTGAGAGAGAGAGCAATCTTAAATGCTGTCTCTGTGAACTAAAACCATTAGGGATCTGGTCTTTGGACATGTCCTTTGGAATTACCTTTATGTTGTTACCTGTCACCTGGGAAGTGTGGCTTTGGGTTTGAATAAATAGCCAGCATACCTTTTGCTTCTGAGCCATTTGAAAGGGGTCTAGATCTGGACATTTCACTCCCTAATAACATCCATTCTGACCCAGCCTTGACAGCTGGTGCTTCCTTCTTTTTGCTTTAGCTGTGAAGTTCTGTAGTTTTTTAGGGGTTTTGGAGTTTCTTACGAGATAATGCAACTGACCAGTGCATTTATGCTGACACCTGTATGCAAAGACTATAAAGTCATTCTCAAAAGAGATTCATTAATCTATTCAGTCGTTCACCTCTCGTCAATTTCCTGCCCATTTTTTATTTATTTGAGCTTGTTTTAGTTTGTTTCATTTTGGTTTTGAGTCAGAGTCTCATTTGACACAGGATGGTGTCAAATTTGCTGTATAGTTGAGAATGCCTTTGAACTTCTATTCCACCTACCTCTATCTCTCATGTATTGGCATTAAGGGCATGTGCCACTGTGCTCTGCTTATGCAGTGCAGAGGTTCAAATCTTAGGTTTCATGTCTGTAAGGCAAGTACTCTGCAAACTGAGCTTGTCCCAAGCACATTTTCACAGGTGACCTTTTCAGTTTATATATATATATATATATATATATATATATATATATATAT
>CABHPP010115090.1:26170-40492 GCA_902168425.1 Peromyscus attwateri | reverse complement strand
ACAGGGGGAGGCAGGGCAGCTCAGGCCAGCCGCTGGCCCTGTGGCATGCTCTGTCCCCCTGAGCTTTTCTCGGGGCTGCTTCTCATTAGCTCTCATCTTTATGCCGTGGTCACCCTCCTGGGGAAAGTCATAAATAAAGCTGTAGTTCCCGCCCCAACACTGCTGCCAGGAGTTCCTCTTTTGGCAACCTCCCCCTCAGTAGACCACGAGAGCTACTGAGCAGCAAAATTGTCTTGGTGGTGACAGCACAGCCTCATCCCGAGTGCTGGGAAAGCCTTGAGGCAGGGTGCTCGCTCTACCCTCCCTGCACTGGAGCAGTGTGAGTAGGAACACCAGCCACTAGCACTGTGGGGAGCCCAGCGCAGGTAAGTGCTGCTGCACAGAGCACTGGGAACCAGCACCCTCTCCGCACTGCACTGCCGCGCTCCCACTTTCTGGGCCTCTCTACCTTCCCACTCATGCCCTCCTGGGCAGATAGACTGCAGCGGGGAGAGGGTTGCAAGCAGCAGCTGCTACTGATGTGCCTAGGCTGCCCTCTGTTCTGGTTGCCCTCGATCCTCCCTGGGCCTGTTGCTGGACATAGTTAGGAAGGGATCATCTTGGGGAGGCTGTCTTCCTACCCTTGCTCTTGTTCCCCCTTAACTCTTCTGCCAGCCTTCCACACGTCATCAGCAGGATGGGCAAACTGGAGCAGGTGGATGTGAACCTTTTCTGCCTGGTTGCCACAGACTTCTACAGACACCAGATAGAGGAGGAATTCGACCGCAGGGCTTTCCAGTCTGTGTTTGAGGTGGTGGCGGCACCAGGAAGTCCGTACCACCGGCTGCTCGCTTGTTTGCGGAATGTCCACAAGGTCACCACCTGCTGAGTAGTACCTGTGGTACAGAGGCGGAGAGGACAGGAGCCTGGGCCAAGCTTCTGCTGGCTGCCTTGGTCACGCAGGCCTCCACTGTGTCAGGTGCACAGCCAGGAATGGCAGGCGTGCTTTGCATTGTGGGCTATGCAGGGAACATGCACTATGTTGGGGTTGAGCCTGAGTCCTGGGGCCTGACCTCACTGCGGCTGGTGGCAGTGCTAGGTTGACCAGGCGTTTGTCTTTTTCCTCGTGTTCCCCTGGCCATGGTCGCCAGGTTGCAGCTGCCCCAGTGTGTGGAGCAGAGGTTCTAGCTCTTGCCAGATGGTTCTGAGCCCTCCTGTCCCACTGGGCTGGAGAGCTCCCACCTGAATTTCCCCAGCAGGCTGTACCTGCCACACCAGTGTCTGGACACAAAATGAGTGGTGTGTGGGGGCTGGGAACTGGGCTGCCAGGTGTCCAGCATCATTTTCCCTTTCTCTGTTTTCTTCTCAGGAGTTAAAATTTAATTATATCAGTAAAGAGATTAATTTTAATGTAACTTTTTATGCCCGTGTAAAGTGTGTGACTTGCAAGGCCTGTGCTGCATGTGATATAGTTTGTGGAAGTGGATGGACCTTCTGGCCACTGCTCCCTATCCTGTAGCTACTCAGTCTAGTCAGGCAGGTCCCTTGTGTAGCCCAACACCTGATGGCACTTGCACCTCACACATCTCCCTTTTCTTATGCATCACATTTAACCAGCATAGAGAGAGGTGTTCATGTCAACTGCCCTGAGAATCCTACCTATGGCCCAGCTGAGGGGCCGAGGAGAGCTGCTTTCCACTGTTATGGTTGTACAAGGCTTGCCTTGATGCAGCACCCCCTCCTCAGGCATGACTGTCAAGCTGTCTACTCAACAGTGACAGTGCAGTCTCCTAGTCCCTCAGCCTAGCCAGAAACAGCCTCTGTTGCACCCAAAGAGGTTACCCCAATAACCTCATCTCTGGTCCCAGCTGACCTGGGCTGTAGCCTGTCCGGGAACCGACTAGCCATAGTGGATGCTGTCCCTTGTATCTTCTGCATGTCGGGGACCTGAGGAGTGCTGGTCTGATAACCCCAAAGGTGTCTCTGAGCAGTGATTTGTTAGTTTGTCTCAGTTTCTCTTGGTCAAGGGAAAGCTTGATATCCTAGCAACTGTTAAGAATGGACCCAGCGGGCCCCCCCCCTTTTTTTTTTTTTTGCCCCTTCCCATCTTGTCTTCTGTCAGCCCGGGAGAGTAGAGACCTGTGTGTATCAGAGCCCAGGAAGGGTTCAGCCTGACAAGATGAGGACCGGAGGGAAGGTTCAGTATCAGGTCAGACTGTGGTCTGGGGACAGCCTCCCATACTTGTTAGAGCCCCCTCTTCTTCCCAAGGCCCAGGCCCAGAGTAGCCAGGTCATGTTAATGAAAATGAGCCCTGGACATGAGCTGCCCTCATTTCCTGGCTTGGTTTGGGAGCTCTGTTTGGCTGTATGACAGGGTAGGTTCTCTGCTGCTCAGCTAAGTCACGTCCGTGTAGAGTGGGGATAGAGGTCACTTGGAGCTGTCTTCAGGCTACATAGGAGCAAAGAGCTTGTAGCCTATTGGATTAATTAACTGTGCTTCATCCACGGATTGCTGCCTTGAGACCTTGGGCTCCCTCTGTCTTCGCATCGTGACACTTGAAAGGCAGCTGCCGTGCAAGGCTCCTACTATCCACAGGGCATGGGGAGCCTCACGCCTGGTCTGGTTCTTTTTCTGTCTGCCCTGGCAGAGGCCACCCCAAGCCACCCCAGACCATCCTGGTGTCATGGAAGCATGAACAGTGGATGTGGATCAGATCTTTCAAGAGGGAAGCTACTGAATTTTAATGAAAGAAAGTCACCAGTGCCCCTTTGCTGATTTAGGGCTCCCACTTCTTACCCTAGACTTTCCCACTAGAAGTGCTTGGGGGCCACGTGGAAGTTAACGGATTGCTGTTGCCACACCCCCAGGTTGGCCCAACAGCTCTGAAATGGCCATGTTGCAGGCCTGATTACTGCTTACGGTAGACATTTATAAGAAAAAATGAACGTAAAATCTGGAGCCATTCCCCTGGGGATTCATATCAGTGAGTTCAACCTGGAGTTCAGTTGGTCTCTTGTTCACAGTACGATCAGAAACAGTTCTTAATATGAGGCTAGAACAGTCTCTGCCACAAAGCTGGTCTCTTCTGATGGGCGCCACAGCCTAGAGATACACCCAGGCCCAGGCAGGCATGCATTTGTGTGTATGTATACCCAGAGTTGTATTTGTGTACACACACACATGCACACACTTCTCAAGACAAATGTAAGATGCCTGACCATTCTTCCTGAAAGCTGCCTTTTTTGGACCTGCCACATACAGTCAGCTCTGTGACTCTAGCATCTGAGAATGGGACTCAATTTAAAATTAAAACAAAAAAAAACAAAAAAACAAAAACAAAAAAAAAGGCCATAGCTCATTTAAGTCCCACTGGAGATATTGCCCCACCTGACTGACTGCAGGAGGGACCAAGACTTTTTATCAAATTCCTCAAAATTTATGGACTTCCAAACTTTATTTTAAAACATTATTTTGATTGTGGGATTTTGGGGGCAAGAGGTGGGATGTTGTTTTCCTGCTGGTACTGTCAGGAAAGTTTTTAATGAAACCAGGGTAGAACTGTTTGGCAATGCACTTCAGCATGTTTCTTCTCCAAAATGTGCCTCCTTCCCACTGCTGGCCCCCTTGACATGTAGGTGACTTTGCAACTGCCAAGTGCCCTTTATTATTCTCTCATTTTTGTCTGCACATGTACCCTTCAAGAGGGAAGAGTTAGAGTGGACCCACCTCCAGCCCTGTGGAATGTAGTGCCAGAGAAGGCGGCACTAACCCTGAGAGGCCCCTCCCCTGACAGGAAGCACCTTGGGAATGAGGCAGCTCTGCTTTCGGCCCGTGGGGTGGGTCTTTCTTACACAGCAATAGTGTGGCTCACAGCCTCTCTCTGTGGGGCTGCAGATGTAGTCTCTTCTTGCTGCCTGTGAGCCTCCTTCCCCACACAGTCTCACCTGGGTTTACACCCTCCTTCCATCAACACTGAGCACTAAGGTCATAGCTGCTGCCAGGGTAGGCAGGAAGCTGTCTTCTGGGGGTTGGTATATGGGAGCAGAAGACACTAAGAGCTGCTGAGGCTGGGTGTGGAGCTCAGGATTGTCACAGGTTGGAAGAGAACTGTTCCTCCATGGGTCTGGAGCTTCCAGGAAAGAAGAACCCACACTGAGCAGTGTGACAACTAAAGATGATCTGAAGGTTCAGGGCGACCCCTCTGTGTGCTTGTCACGCTTTAGTGCCATCAAAGGAACTGCTTCCCTCAGTGTTTCTGGAAACACCCTCTGCCACAAGTTGGGTGTAAGGTGATGGTGGCAGAGACCTATCTGCAGAGGTTTGGCTGCGTTCTAGGGGCTCCTGTGTGTCACAGGCTCCACTGGGAAGGAGGGCTGTGATGGGTGTGCCCCGGAGCCCAGCCCAGACCTGGCTGTCCACTTCCAAGAGGAAGGACTGACATGAAATGTATATTTAAAAGTTTTAAATTGCAGATATTGTACATTTGAATTAAAGAAGCAATTAAACTACCCATTGTTACTGTCTGAGGCTTGTTTTACTTCTAAGAATCTCCTTTCTAGCATTTGAGGAAAGCATCCTGCTCATCTCCAGTGGGCAAGTATACCACTCAGCAAGCTGCCTTGACACTATAAAGGTCGGGCAACACTAGGTATGGAATGAGCCTAGGTGCCTGGAGTTGGGACCCAGCCTAGGGGTATTCACAAACCCTACTGAAGTGGTCTTCCTGTCTGGGAGATACGGTGTGCCAAGTTCTGATTGTTATTGGCATTTTAAGCCATTGTGCAAGGTCTTAGATACTATTTCAGCTTCCACACATTGCTCCAGGGTACTAGAGAGGTGGTAAGGCTCCATCCTCACATAGGACACACAGGTTGGCTTTGGAGTCTGTATAGTCTCCATCCCTTCTTCCTTTCTGGTCGTACTCCTGGTCCAGGTGGAACCCCTCTACCCCCCTCAACACAACTGGTCTTCACACCTTTGTCCTAGGCTGTCTGCTGTCTGCAATGCCTACCGTATCCTGCGTAGCTTGCAAATCCTTTTGCCTTGTCTAAAGCGTCCGTCTTACCAGGTCCCTTCCCTTGTATCTGGGCTGAGCCTGAAGTGCAGGCATTCTGTTTACCAGCCTGCAGGGAAAGGGGCTGTTTGTTAAACACTTTCTGAAGGCCTGTCAAGTTCCAGTTGAGAGGCAGTTGTCTACTTGGTCCCTCAGCCCACCAGACACTGAAGTCAGTGGCAGGATCACTCTCAGAGCCTTAGTAACTCAGTCATTTGATGGTGTGGGTGTTGCTTCAACTCCCTGAGTCTGGCTCAGCAGCCCTCTGAGACTATAGTGACCTTGCCCTTAATTGAGTTTTGGTCACCAGAGAAATGAAGCACCCTTCCCTCCCAGTGGATAGCCAGGCATTTGACACACAGGCATAGGTGGTATTTTCAGAAAGGATGAGGTAAGCCTCCCTGGGATGGCTGCAGCATGTTATTTCTTCTAGCCACCACAGCAGAGCACCCCTCACCAGAGCAAGTCTTGCCCTCCCCCCTTTGCCTGGGGAATATAGGAGCACAAGACTTGAGGTCCCCCCTCTGCCTTTCATTGTGGTTGGTGTTTGTTTACAACTTTCCCAAAAACATTCTGAAGGAGTTTCTTGAAGAAGGAGCCTAATCCTGTGTTGGATGAGGAAGCCAGGGTGAGTATGTGTACCATGGAGTAGGTTCCAGGTTCTCTGGAGCTACACTGGGGCTTCCTAGGGCGTGGGCCTTTCCTCCACAGGAGGTTATATAACTGGACCAAATCTGGAAGACCCACTTAGGCAGCCCAGGAAAGGCTCATGGGCAGATGTGGACCCAACACTGGAGAATCCCAGACCTTCCTGGAATCTACATACATCCTTGGCTCTGAAGCCTGAGTCTCAGCTCCCTAAGTATCTTCCTCCGTGTCAAGGTCCTGGAGGGGATGCCTGCTTCACTTTAAGCTGGGAGTGGGCATTTGGGGTATGGTTGGAAAGGGGAGGGCTGTACACAAAGTGAGTCAAATCTGGACTCCTCAATGCTACATAATGGCAATGTTCAGTATTGCAATCTAGGTACCTAGCTAGGCTTCTATCCCAGGAATTGCTGGCACAGACCAGTTCTAAGGTAGGTCAGAACCCCTCTTACTACCCACCACTGAGATAGGCCACACGTCACTTAGCTCCCAGAGCAGTCCAGGCTCTTTAGTGCCCCAAGACTTCCCAGACGACCTCTCAGTCAAGGCTGCACTTGGGCACTGCCACATACATGTGTACACGTTTCATATACTTCCAGGCCTTTGTCAGATCTTCAACCCCTACATTCTTCCTACCAGTACAGGCTGTTCACAGCCCCTTGCTTTGAAAAGTGTCCTGGCATCCCACCATAGCTGCCCACTTTCTGCTCTGGCCTCTATTTGTATCGGCTGACCTTGGCTGCCATCACCCTAGTTGAGCCTGCTTTCCTACAGCCTCAATAGTTCCCATAAATACAAGTCTCAGGTTAGCCCCAGACTCGTTATTTAGAGGGGAAACAGACCCAGAGAGCCTCAGTAGGCCTCACCAGCTCACAGCAGGCCAGTCTTGACCCCATTGTGCCTGGCCTCTAAGGGACACTTGCTAAAGCTGACCTGCCCCCTTTCCCTTCAGGTGCCACTGGGGGCCTAGTCCTCAGCCTTCTGCCTTCTGCCTTCTCATCCCGTGACAACTGAGGGTCCTAGCAGGCCATGCAGCTGTGCCAAGGTATGGAACTCTGTAGCCATATGACTGTAGGACCCTGAGTAATGGCAGTAAAATCCATTCGCCAACAGCTAGCTCCTGACCAGGCTTTGAACTCTCCAGAGGCTCTAAGGAGGTTTGTGGGAGGGGCTAGGAGATGGAAGATGGGGACCCTATGACCTCCCCGTATCCCTAAAGAGTTTATGGCTCTTTGGCCAGCATTTTGCTAGCTTCTGTTATTCTAGTACAGGGATGAAGAAACTGAGCCTGGGGTCCATTGCTAAGGTCACACAGAGTCAGAGCTAGATTCAAAATCTAGCATCTTGAAACTGGGCGTGGTGGCATATGTGTTTAATCCCCGTACTCAGGAGGCAGAGACAGGTAAATTCAAGGCCAGCCTGATACATAGAATTCTTGGGCCCCAGTTCATGCTTGCCTGTCTTTCCCTGTTTGCTAGAGGTGCTGTCTGTGGAAAGGCAATAGGGCAGGTACCTAGTTACTCCACCCCACAAGGATCGATCTTTTGATCCTAAAGAACGGGGGGCTTCCTGGAGGAGGCACTTTCTAGGTACTCTATACTGCTGAGAGCTCTGAGAACCAGACCCAGTTCCTACACTCGGCACTAGGGGGCAGCAGTAAACCAGCTGGCCCGTAGTGTGTCTGACAGGACCAATATCTGACTCTGACAATGAGCATACAGTGAGTCCAGACCTTCTGAGGACCCCTTTAGGAGAAATAGAACAATGATGGGTATCTGCAAACAAGCCTAGGGGTGTCTGTAAAGCTCCACAGTAGGAAGGAGTCCTTAGGTGACTCCCAGGGTCGAGAGAGGAAGGGATTCAGCCAGTATGCAGTAGCTTTAGCAAGGCCGGGCACTGACCTGAACCTGTGAAGTGATACAGCAAGACTTCCAGGGGCTGCCTCTCTTTCCCTTCCACTTTAAATTCTGGACTGGAGCTCAGGTCACTCCCCCACCACCCGACAAAGTCCTAACTGTGCTCCTTACAATGGACACAGGAAGCCCAGAGACACTGTTTTCTCCTGGCTGAGCTCTTCCTGCCTTTGGTCCGTCAGGGAGCAGACTGACAGACTCTCTTCCTCTGCTGACCAGAGAGTTTGAGCCTAGTTGCTTAGGAACCAGGCTAGACCCTGTGTCTACCACAAGCTTGTGCAGCTGAGGGCCTTAGGTTCCATGGAGTCACATTTGGTTCTCACCTCCCAGATGTTAGATGTTGATGCCCTGTGATGGCCTTCCCTCTGCAGACTCCACATCTTCCACTCCTGCTTTCCTGCTGGTTCCTCGGCCTGAGGTCCCTGCCTAGCACTGTGGGCTTATTAATCCCCCACCTTGATATTTTTTGCCTGTCTCCACCCCAGCATTGCTATAGTTCTTGGGGACTAGCCCCAGGCTGTGCCCTGCCTCAGGCCACTGAAGTTGCCCTCTGGCCACTGCCAGTTTTCCCTGCTGGGCCTCCTCATCTCAGCTCAGTTAGCCTCTTCCCTCAGTGCTATGCTCCTGCATCCACCCGTGGTGAAGGTCAGTGTCTGTGCCCTTCTGACCTGCATGGCTAAGCAAGGCCTAGTTATGACTAGCCTGCCTTCCCAACACCCACACAACCTGAGACCCAGGGTGTTTGGTGAGTGGAGCAAGAGTAGCTAAGAGTTGATGATGATGAGGCAGGGCCTCATGAGGCCCAACCTCAGTAAAGCTTGACAGGCCTCTGAGAGAGAGTGACCTCTCAGCAAGGACCCCACCACCCCAACAATCATCAACATAGCATTGGGGCCTCCATCTCCCTTGTGACCCTGCACCTTGGGTCTCAGCACACTGCCCATCTTGGGCCTCCTCAGACTCTGGCCTATATGAAACAGGTAGGGCTGAGGTGGGGACTGCCTGGGTCCCCCATGCAGAAGCCTTTCAGGCACAGCTGAAGCAAGCCTCCTCTGAGGCCTAGAGGGCCAGCAGGGTGGGAGGAGGGCTGGGAGCCACAGTGGGTTTGGGCACAGCCTCTCACTGCAATATTGATGGCCCGTCAGTGCAGCCCTGATTCCTGTGCTTTCAGTTAAAAGGTTTCTGTTGTTGTAGCTTATGCAGTTGCTCTGTTGCTATGGAAACATGACATCAAAATGACGTTTCCCGTTTAAAAGCTTTTAACTAAATTCCTGCCTGTCAGATGTAGGCCCCATTTTGAGCGTGGAGCTGCCTCGAGCGAGCGAGTGAACGAGTGTACTGCCTCTCGCCCATGGTGCGCTGGCCAGGCCTGAGGCCCTGCCTGAGTGCCATCCTTAACCCTGCAGGTGCCTCCAGCATGGCAGCAGCCGAAGTGCCCGGCTACCTTGTGTCTCCTCAGACAGAGAAGCATCGGCGGGCCCGCAACTGGACAGATGCGGAGATGCGTGGCCTCATGCTGGTCTGGGAGGAGTTCTTCGATGAGCTCAAGCAGACCAAGCGCAATGCCAAGGTGTACGAGAAGATGGCCAGCAAGCTCTTTGAGATGACTGGGGAGCGCCGGCTAGGCGAGGAGATCAAGATCAAAATCACCAACATGACCTTTCAGTACAGGTGGGCACGCAGGACGGTTCTGGGAGGGTCCAGCCAGGCTGCTCTACTCTTGGCCACTCTGTGGTCTGAGGCAGGGAGGGTGTGTGTGTGGCCTGGGATGGATGATCCACCTGTAGGTTAGAGCCCCACTGGGCAAGATGGCCTTCTAAAACCATTTATGTAGCCTCCCGTTGGGAAGATGGGGAAACTGAGGCCCAGAAGCAGAAAACTGGTTCTGAACTCTCAAGTAGCAAGGCTGGGAATGTCTTCCACTCAACTTCCTGGGACCAGGACTGGAGCTGCAGCATCATGAGGATGGTTCTAAGGTTGGCATTAGACCTGCCTCCTGCCTGCCGTGATGCCTCAGAGGTGTGTGTCACACAGGCGGCAGCAGGCCTCACTTCCTGAACTGGGACTCCAGGGTACCAGTTGGTCTAGCTTCTGCCTGTCTGTCACAGCCCCTAAGTTGGGCAGGGTATGGGCGTTCCTTGTTTCATGACAGGAAACTGAAGCTGTCGTGAAAAGGAGGCTTGACTCCCAGGCCTGGCTCATCTTGATGTCCTGGGACTTTGAGTGCTGAGTGAGCCCCCGCCGTGTGCCGAGGGCCAGCCTCCGGGTTGGTGAGAGGGGTGTTTGGGGGCTGCCCAGACAGCACGAAACTCTGCCCTGGGAACTCCCCATTTGGGTCTCTGACTCGGCTGCGTCTCAGTTTGACTGTCCTAGCGTGCAGCTGAAGGAGAGCCTTGAGGGAACTGACGCTAAGGCCTGGAACATCTCTGGCATCCAGGAGGGAACCGCTGCGGTGGGCCTGACTGATCTGGAAAGAGCCAAAGGCAGGGCAGGGATCATGGATGGGGCACAGATTGTGGACTTTGGAGGCATTGAGAAAGTAGTGGGTGGGACGAAGGTCATGGTATAAAGTGAAGGTCATGTGCATGAGGCTCTTAGGAGTGGGAGGTGTAGGAGTTGGAGACTATCGAAAGAGGACAGTTGTTAAGAGTTCTTCCCCCAAAGACAGACTAAACAGGCTGGGCCTAGAAGCCTGTCCAGATGGGAGGTGCTATCCCAGGGGGCTCACAAACATACTAGTAGTTGATCTGGTGAGTTGGGCAGATGAGGAGACTGGTGCAGACCTTGCCATGCAAACGTATCTGTGAGGTGCTCAGCCAGACTCCATGGAAGAGGGGTACCCGCATGGGTGAAGAGATGCCTCAAGAAAGAAAAGGGAACCCTGCCTGGCCCATGAACCCTGTGCCCTGGGAGACACAGAGGCCCAACAAGACCTTGGACAGACCACGAAGCCCAGAAGCTCCATTTCTAACTGCTGATTTGACTTCTAAGGGCCGTGGAAGAAGTGGAAGGGTCTCAAGCCTGACCTGTCCATGGCTCATTTCTGACCCCCAGTGCTGACCACAGCAGAGCCTGCAAGCCAAGACCCATAGCTCTAACAGCTGCTTAGGCCTCCTGGCATCAGTCATTTAGTGTAACTGATATTAAATGTAAGCCTGTCTCATGAAGAGAGAGCTGAGAGGCCAGTCTAGTGCCCACATGAGCAGACATGAACACATGAAGAGGACAGCAGCCATGGCCTGGCTCACTCACCCCCATACCTAGTCCAGTTCTGGGTGAAGAAGGAGTTTCTGGGGGAGCTGGAGAGCACTACTGGCTGTTTTCCTTAGCCTTCCTCTCTTTGACTGGGTGGTGCATAGTGTCTAACTGGGTTATTCATTATTTATCTTGAAAGCCTCCCTTGAAGTCCTAGGGGAGGGATTCTGTCTCCACTCCTAGAGGTGGTTGTGAGCCAAGGAGACCCGGGAGATGAGGATGCCTGGGAGCGACAGCCACTGCAGTCTGGAGTAGGAGGCATAGCCCTTCAGTTTATGAAGCACATGCAGACCGTGGCTCCTCAGGGCTGACCAGTTCTTTATCCATCCGTTCCTAACCCCTCACAGCAGAGTCTTGTCTTACTTTTTTCCAGGAGCTGTTTATGTATTAAGGTTTTAGCTTAAAGGAAATCTGAACAGGTAGCTTAGCCAGGTTTCATGCGACGTGATTTGTTCGAGTACCACGTGAAGCCCCCTCCCTAGAAACAGGCTTTCCCTAATTCTCCAAGGAGTGGAGCTTAGTGGAGCAGAGAAAACTAGAGAGGGAGTTCTCTGGAAAGGAGGAGCCTGGGTAGAAGGTGACGTGGTACCAGTGGTAAGAAACTTCTCTTGCCCTGGGCCCCCAGGTGGCTTGATGGTCCCCCGCTATTCATCCAGAGCACTCTGGGCCCTGTCCTGTGTGACCTGTCTCTGCTCTCTAATGCTGTCACACCATGTTGTGGAGCCCCCCAGGCCCTTGATGCTGTTCCCCAAAGCCAGCCTCTGCTGGGGCTGACCACAGCCTGTCCTGAGAAGCAGCCCCTGTCATTGGCTGTGCCTGTGTTGGGGGCTCATTCAGCCAGCACTCTATCCTCAGGGACCAGTGAGACTAGGGTCAGCCCTAGCAGAGAACCCCATATGGGCCCAAGGTGGCCCTGAGGGCTGTAATGTTCCTGCCCACCCTGTCTGTAGCCTCTTTCTATGCGGACCAGAACTATCCAGCTAGCCTGTGTCCTGTCTCCACAGTCCTCCCTTCCCAGGGGGTGGCTGAGGACAGGGATGTGACAGTCCTCTCAGTGAGACAGGACCCATCCATGGGAGAAGATAGGGCATAGGGTCTTGAGGACATTGGCCACAGCGGTCAGACCTTCGGCTTTGACACTAGTAGAGAGGGGATGTCAGGCAGTGTGAAAGAGCACTGGCCACCCAGCCCCACAGTCTCTGGGCGGGCTGTGGGTTTGAGAGCTAGCTCAGGCTTAGCTCAGGGGTGGGATGGAAGAAGCATTTCAGTGGTACGGCCTAACATACCTTCCTGGTAGGTTCAGCTGAGGACAGTATTGGAGCCCGGCCTCCTGTTTACCAGACGTTATTTATATAAAACCTTCCCTTTTGCTCTGTGGCGGGCTTACTTTTTCATACCCATTTTACCAATGTAAAACATGAAGGATCAGAGAGGTTAACGAACCTGTCCAAGATCACACTGTGTGTGCAAGATACAGGCTCAGAGCTATGAGTGTTGTTCTCCTGTGGCCTGCTGTTACCTCTCCTGGCGGCAGCTTTGTAGAATATACCTGCTGCATGGCAGTTTCTTCTGTGTCGGTATCTCATACACAGTCTCATCGCTGCAGGTTAATTTACATAAAAAGCAACTCAGTTCACTGCAGTGAGTTTAGAATCCTCAGAAGAGCAGAGACTACAGGAACCAGCCTCAAGCTCCGAGCACCTATGGGTGCCCTTGCTCATGCTTGGGTTTCCATTCTGACACCCAAAGGCTGTGCAGGTCCCAGCGCCTCTCTACCTTCTGTCCCATGTCATGGGGCCCTAGAGCCTGGCTGACTTTGCCAAGGAAGCCAGTGCTGGCTGCAAGTGGCTGCCGCCTGTGTCAGCATGACTCCCTCTGGGAACCTAAGCCCCTCGAGTGCCCGCCGCGCTGCCCAGGGGCCAGGCAGGACAGGCCGCACCTGCTGTTTCTCACCTCGGCTCTTGTGTCTCTCGTTTCAGGAAATTAAAATGCATGACAGATAGCGAGTCCGTCCCGCCGGACTGGCCCTATTACCTAGCCATTGATAGGATTCTGGCCAAGGTCCCTGAGTCCTGTGAGGGCAAACTGCCGGATGGCCAGCAGCCGGGGCCCTCCACGTCCCAGACCGAGGCGTCCATGTCACCGTCCGCTAAGTCCACCCCTCTGTACTTACCGTATACCCAGTGCTCCTATGAAGGCCGCTTCGAGGACGATCGCTCCGACAGCTCCTCCAGCTTACTGTCCCTTAAGTTCAGGTAGTGTGTGTTTGCTCTTCCCCTCCTGACCCAGCACTGCCTAGCCACCTCCATCCCGTGCCCCATCCCTGAATGGGGCCAAGGCTCCAGTGCTTGGAGCTAGGGGCTGGCGGTGGCTCAGTGGCATGCTGTGGTGTCCTCTGCCCTGACTGGTTGCACGGGCGATAGCTGTGTGCCTTGTCCAGGGCCAGGTCAGCCTCAGGGCAGCAAGAGTTTTAGTGCCAGTGGACAGGTGGGGCTTGTCTAAGGCTCCATCACCTCTTACCTGCATGGAAAGTTCTTTGACCTCTCTGACCTCTGTCTCCCACCATAAAATGGGGATAAATCAGTACTCCTCAAGGAGAAAAGACACAGGGCCAGGCACCAAGCATGCCCTCCCTGCCTGCCAAGCCCCAACATGGGCCTCACCTCAGTAACAGGTCCTCTTAACATGGAGATATAGGTCTGCACCTCCTGAGCAGTGAGTGGGCCATATGTTATCTGTCTTCTCTGTCATCACACTCTAGGCCTATATTAGCCACATGCCTGTGCCTGCAAGATACTCAGAGAGCCTCTGAGAGTTGGGGGGCAAGGAGGAGACACCCTATGGTGTTGGACTGTGGAGTCCAGAGCAGACACTTCTGAGGAGGAGATTTTAGGATGGGTTTGCAAGATAAAAGAGGAGTCAGGCAGTTAAAGAAACTAGGAAATGTGACTTTGAGTTATGGGCCTTCAAGCCTGTCTCACAGCAGGTAGGGTAGGGAAGGTGTCTCCATGGCGGTCTCTGAACCTAATGTCCCTAGGGTGGGAAACATCTGCTAAATTCACCCAGAAAGCCCTTCCCCAGAGGGAATTTCTCACTGAAGGGCCCAGACAAAATCTGTCTTTACTAGAGCCAGGCCAAACGAGCAGAGAAGCCTGAGATTTATGGCCAATTGTTCTCATGGCTTACCAAGCCCAATTCCCAGGCACAGCTGCCTGGGGCTTTGTCCCCAAGACTGGCTGATCACCCACTCTGCTCAGAACACAGAGCACAGGCCAGGCACTGGCAGCTACCAGAATAGGCCTTGGGGTCTGGTAGGCATTGACAACTCTCTGCTGTCCAGCAAGGGCTTTTAGACTATCAGACAGCAACCCTGGGGCATCTCCTGGGGAGGAACCCAGATGGTTGGTCAGTCAGTCTGTCTGTCTGTCCGTCTGTCTGTCTGTCTGTCCATCTGTCAGTCTGTCCATCTGTCCATC
>CABHPP010115090.1:0-26070 GCA_902168425.1 Peromyscus attwateri | reverse complement strand
TCTCTCTCTCTCTCTTTCACACACACACACACACACACACACACACACACACACACACACACACTCCACCCCACCAAAGGCATACTTGGAGACCAGGCTCAGGGTAGGCCTTCATTCTGAACCCATTTCTTCATCTGTCACAGGCCAGTGGGGGCTACAGATTTCACTTACCTTAAGAGTACCAAGTGCCACAGCATCCTCCAGCCTTGCTGCTCCCTGGAGTGGGCTCTTAACCCTGGAGCATCCTCCTCCAGCTCAGTGGGACTGGGGTGTTGTCAGGGTTGTGTGCCCACAAGGTTCACACTCTGGGATGTGGATGGTCTTGGAGCTGCCTGCCTGCTCCTCCCACCAGCCAGCACTGCCTGTCACCTGCTGCTCTCTCTGCTGAGTGAGCTCCAAGCCCTCCTCACCCCTGTGACCTGAGTCAGATGAGGCTCCAGATGGGGCCTCAGTGTCCTAGTTTGTCCAGTGGGATGTTTGGGAAGGTCTGAAGGCCCCCTGTCCCAGGCCCTGTAACCAGCTCATGTCTCCCCCACAGGTCAGAGGAACGTCCTGTGAAGAAACGCAAGGTGCGGAGCTGTCACCTACAGAAAAAGAAGCTGCGACTGCTGGAGGCCATGCTGGAAGAACAGCGCCGGCTGAGCCGTGCCATGGAGGAGACATGCCGAGAGGTGCGCCGTGTGCTGGACCAGCAGAACATCCTGCAGGTTCAGAGTCTGCAGCTTCAGGAACGCATGATGAGCCTGCTGGAGAAGATCATCGCCAAGTCCAACGTCTAGGTCATGGCCAGGATGCCAGGTGCCACATAGTCCCATCTGGAGGCTCAGGGCCCCGCCCACCCAAGCTCAGGGCCCCACCCAGGCTCAGAGCCCCACCCATCCAGGCAGGGTTCCAAAAGGGGACAGGTTTCAACCTGGCCTCTGTGCTTCTCTGAAGGGCTTTCCAGGACTCCAGTGGCCCTGGGAGACCTTGGAACCCCCATGTCCAGCATTAATGCCAGGGACTCCAGGGCGACTCCTAGTGAGAAGATCCCAGAATCTACTCTCCAGTAAAGTCACTACCATGATACTTGAAACGACTTTTGATATTAAACATACTTTCCATTGTTGCCTGGAAGCTGACTTCGCTCTCTCTGGTGTGAAGGGGAAAGGGAAGTGCTGGCTGGGACAGTTCTCCTCTACAGACAAAAGCAAATGCCATAGGACAGGGGCAGGCTGTAGGGGTCATTTCTCCACAGGCTCTGTAGCATCTGCCCTCATTACCCAGTTATCACCATACTAACCCAACCCGGTCACCCCTTAGTCATCAGTGTGGAGCTTCACACTAGCCCAGGATCCGTGCCGACTCAACCTGCTCATGCTCTCTGAAGGCCTGTTGATCTGGGTCCTGGGAGCAGTGCCATGCTCAGTGAGGCACAGGTCTTGGCTTTATGGAGCTTTACTTCAGTCAGCAGAGAAATAGTAGCCAATGATGAAGGGAAAGGTCGGGCCTGTGACAGAAGGAACCAGATTCAGGTAGAGCTAGGAAGAGCACCCCCACACAGGGAACAGCCGTTGCAAACACCCAGGGGGACCTGTCGCCAGCAGCTAGGCCACCCAGAGCCGTGTACTTCTGGAAGAAGTTTGTGTTTTCTCCAAGTTTGTGGGGAGTGTTTGAGCCTGGCATCTGAGAAGGCATACAATGGTCATCTTGCCACTGTCGTTTTACCATGTGAAAGACTCTTCCCAGGACCCCCTCGGCTGGATAGCCATAGAAGCTTTGACCAGGCCTTGGCTTTTTCACTGAGGCCACAGAGGAGACTGGAAGCAAGCCTGTCTGATTCACCCCTTGGAACCGAGCCAATTGCAGCCCCAGAGGATTTGGGGAGTTGGGTCAGGTGCTTCTGTGTTTCAGTTTGCCCTGAGACTTAGAGTGTACCTCTGAGGTCAGGAGTGATAGCAAGGCTTCACCGGGCAGCTGTCAATCATCCTGATGTGAGGGTGCCAGCTCTGCTGACTCTTCAATAATAGCCAGGCATGAGAGAGAGAGGCTGTGAGGCTGTGTCACTAGATGGTGTAGTGAGCTACCCCAGGCGACCTCTGGAGGGGCTGCATGTGCTGTGCAGCTGAGGCAGAGTAGCAGGCATGATCTACCTTGATCTGAGGTCCTCTGAGCTCTCAGTCCCTCCGCCCGCCCCACATAGGTCTCCTGAGTCCGTATCCTGTGGACTCCGCATTTTGCTGGCAGCCACAGTCAGTGGAAACGTTCCCATAGTAGTACAGGTAGAGTACTTGTCAATGTCTGTGGTGTAAATTAAGCAACGTGCCAGCTGTCCATGTGATGTCCCTGGATCCCTACCATAGAAGGGATCAACGGGCACCAGTGCAGGTAACTGCAGCTCCCTCCTGAAAAACAGTTGGATGGCTCCAGGAAGACAGAGAACTCAGGGGCATGTGGTACGTGAGAGCCAAGTTAAGGAGCCTGGCCTCCTTCTGCCTCCCAGAATTCATCTGCAGCCTTAGGAACTGGGGACCCCACCATGGACACTCAGTGATCTGCTGACAGGCACTTGCCTGTCCTCGTTGGTGGGTCACTGAGGCTGGGCTGCCATGAAGCTGCTGAGCCTCAAAAAAAGAGGGGGGATTTCCATCCTTCCAGAAGGAACAGTAGTGCTGCCCGAGAGGCTGCTGGAGGTGAGCACCGGCCACCTGTGTCTCAGAGCTCCACAGGAGGGGACAGAATGCGGGTCAGGATGCGGCCAGTGTCTTCATGTTTAGACCCCCGTGTTCCAGAACTGAGGCAGTGGTACACCGCAGTTTCAGTATCATGTCAGTTGGCACCTTTGCACTCTGCATTTGAAAGCAGCCACTGTCCAAACAGGCTGGGGCTTGTTTGTTCGTCCCCCTCAAGGCTAGGTGGGACTCACCTCTTGAACACCTGGGGTTGACCAAGCCTTCCACAGTGTGCCTGCCCATGAGGACTTTCTGGTTTCTTCTTTAGCTGTTGGGTATTTGGGGGAGTAAAATAACTCTATTAGTAAACGCTAAAATATATGATCTGGTTCAGCAAGACATGAACACAGGGGCCAGGCAAGTGCTTTTGCCATTGCTACCTGATTCTCTGCCATCTAGAACATGACACTGGTCAGCAAACAGAGAACTAAGGGACAGGAGGAAGACATGACAGTTACCTTTATTTTCAGGTAGTACTTTTGATGATCTGGAAAACTAAATACACAAAACCTCAAGAGCTTCAACCTAAAAATATTAAAATTGACAATAGAAACGAGTCCACTCAAGTGAAACCAGAGTAGCAGATTGCCCAGGAGTGGATTTAACCAGGAAGACAGAGGCCCTTGCGAAGATACACAGTGTCATTGGAAGATGCAAACAGTACCCAAGTGTGGGGAGCTGAGTGCACCCCAAAAGCTCCAGCCTTCTCATTTTATTCATGTGATCCCACTATGTCTCTAAGAGAACTGAAGATTTCGTTGTGAAACGACAAAATGATGTTTAAATTCCTATGAAACAAAAGAACGGAGCCGAAGGTGGGAAGGTGTGCTCAGTGGCCTGCAGAGTTGGGACATGCACATTGGGAGCCTTCAGGTTACCTTGAGTGGGGATGCTAACGAGAAATGTCACCTGTAGTCTCAGACATTTGAATACTCAAATCTCCAGGCAGCGTTTGGGGAGGCTTAAGCACTTTGCTGGAGGAGGTGTGTCACTGAAGGCAGGCTCTGAGAATGTAAAGACTTGCCTGATTCCTAGTGAGTGTTCTCCTTCCTTCCTGCTTGTGGTTCCAGATGTGAGCTCTCGGCTGTCCCTGCCACCATGCCTCTCCTCTGCCCTTCTTCCCTGCTGTGATGGTGATGGACTATCATCCCTCTGGAACCATAAGCCCAAATAAACTCTTCCTTCTATAGGTTGCTTTGGTCATGGTGGTTTATAACAGCAACAGGGAAGTACACCTTTTCACGTGTGGGCCTGGCCCAGAGTCTGATAGACTCAGAGACTGGGAAGAGCCTCAAGGACAGGAACTCACACCCTGGCTAAGGGGGTTGTGATGGCCTCTTCAGGGATCCATCTGAAGAGATGTTCCTTTCTGAGCAGTAGCTCCACCGCTCACACAGCGCCTCAGCAGGGCAGCTCAGCATGTCACTGGAGTGTGGTAGAGCTCACACCATCATCTTGGGGACCCTGGTGACTCAAAAAAGTGACCAGTGATGGATACCAGAGAACTTGAAAGAGTTCCAACCAGCAGCACCAGTACCTATAGAAAACTTTATTAAAAAATTAAACTTTAGGCACATGAAAATGTTATTTATTTCAGAACAATAAACTCTTTACATATTATTATCCAGACCAATTGTTTGAAAATGTATTTTCCAAAACAAAGTTTCTGCAAGAAAAGTGGCATTGTTTTATATTTGTCCAAATCTCTGGCTTACGGGAACCAGTGAGGGTTCCTCGGGCACCTGTGTACTCTGCTGCTGGCAGAGGTTTTGGTTGTTAAATGCGGGATTCTATCCGGAAAGTACAACCTCACAGGAATAGTTACCTGGAAAGAAGAGATATTTAAAGAACAAATCAATGTGGCTGTTCTAACCCTGTCCTACCTCAAACTTGAGGAGCTGGGAGATGGGATTTTTGCTTTTTCTGGGCCTAGGGATTGAACTTAGAGTCTCCTGTAGGCTAGGCAAATGCTCCTCCTTTAAGCCACCTCCCCCAAAGCCCCAACCTTTCCTTGTGTCTCGTCTTAAGCCTCACTGGCTCTTTATCCTTTGCGTTTGTGTCTCTGGAGGGCATTTGGAAACAGTTTTGGAAAATATTGTGCCCAGAGTGATACAAGTGTTCCTAGTGTTACACCATGTCATCGATCAGGTGCCAGATAGTCACCTTTGCCCAGTCACTAGCAATCTCGGCAGGAAGTCCTCAGATGGGAAGTTCCCAAGCTCATGGTGGTGGGAGCAAGTACTTCCAAAGTGTGAGTCTTACAGCAAAGTGTGAATTTCACCACCGGTAACAAATGCTGCCACTGTTTCTCTTGAGGAACTGGCCTACTTCATCTCTCAGGAATATACCTAGCCAGCATTCTTTCAAGGAGTCTTTATAAGCTGTATTTTATTACAGCACACACACCTTGCCTTTCCTCGGTCAGCCCAGCACTCAGGCATGACAAAAGCCTTGCACACCTTCTATTCCATCACAAGGAACTTGGAAGAGACATGGTCTCAAGGTTAGGACCTAAGACAGTCGGTGCCTCCTCATCAGGGACATTCATGGGCACAGCTGGTGCCTCATGCCTGGAATCCCAGTACTCAGGAGGCACAGGCAGAAGTTTTCTGTGAGTTTTAGGTCTAACTCGGCAGCAAGACCTTGTTTCAAAAAGAAAAAGAAAAAAGAACATGCTTATAACACATGAAAGGAAGGAAGAAGAAAAATAATGCAAATGATGCTAAATAAATATTAACAGAGGGTGGGCACCATATCCAAGTAGGTTTCCTTAAGAAGGCTCACTGAGTCCAACGTGAGACAAGAAGAGGCCTACCATTAGTGACTGGTGCATCTTGGCTTAGAGATACTGGCAAGATGTGACGCTTATCTCTAGTCTCTCATGACTCTGAGACAGAAAACCTGAGAGAGAGGTTTGTTTTTTTTAAGTGCTTAGAATTAATAAGGGAGGAATATATAATTAGTAATAACCAGAGCAGTAGGGGGTAAGTAAATCCCATTTATAATAGCATCAAAAAGCTACAAAGTGGCACCTCTAATCCCAGCACTCAGGAGGCAGAGGCAGGTGGATCTCTGTGAGTTCGAGGCTAGCTGATTTACAGAGTGAGTTACAGGACAGGCTCCAAAGCTACACAGAAAAACCTTGTCTTGGATTAAAAAAAGAAAAAAGAAAAGAAAAAAAAGAGCTATGAATTATGCTGTTCATTGTGGATCAGGCCTTTAATCCCTACACTAGGGAGGCAGAAGCAGGCAGGTCTCTGAGTTCGAGGCTAACCTGGTCTACATAGTAAGTTCCAGGACAGCCAGGGCTACATAGTGAGACCCTGCCTAAAAGGAAAAAAAGACTTCAAAGTCCCCATGAATAAATGGTCAAGGAAGGACCACTGTGGAACACAGGAAAGAAGTCCAGCCCTGGACACAGGCCATGCTCTGGGGAGGATGACATGGGAATCCAGATGTAATTCCAATAGAGCCCAGTTTGTGGAGGAGCCAGAACCACAACCAAAGGTAGAGGAAGAGGAGAACCAGCTGTCTCACCAAGAGGGAAGCTTTGGTGGTACCACCCACTGGGCATAGTGACCAAGGCTATGTCTGCAGGGGGTAGATGGAGGCATGGTGGCCCAGCTTGCAGCCCTGTTGACATTCCACGGGCTTGGTGGTGGTGGGGGGACCCTGATGGTGATGAGCAATGGCCCAGGTATAAGTGGCAAGAATCAGGCTGAGCTGCCTAAGACTAACATAAAGTTGAAGGTGAGCACAAGAAAGACATTCTAGAAGGCATTTTGGAAAGAGGTGTAACCTTGGGGTCTCAGAGATTTCTGAGCAGGGTGACTTGGAAAATAATCTGGTTATTAATTTTTTTTAAATCAATTACAACAAAAGAGCTTTTAGCATCCAGGTGACATGGGCTGGACAAAGGATTCTGTGGAAGATAAAATTTGGGAGTAAGGCAAGAACTGAGACTTCTGGGAACTTCCTGGGAGGAGGGCCGGGTAGCCCAGTTCTAGTGATACCCTTCCTTGCCCTACTTCTTCTAGGGACCTCCATGTTTCCTTGCCAAGCAGACACTGTCCCTGAGCATTCCTGGTAGATTTTTGACCTTTTCTGTGGTAGTTGAGGAATGCTCCATTGGCTAGAAACCACATTTCCCACACCCCTACTTTGTGTTCTAGGGCAAGCAAGGTCAAAGGTAAGGTTATAAGGCACATGGCGACAGGAGGTCAGAAGGTTGTTGGTTGGGGCAGTGGGAGACATACAGATGCCCAGGAGCTTCCCATGTGCCTGGCTGTCCACACTGCCCCCACTGGCACCTATCCCTGCCACCTTACTGTGAACTCATGGATCCAGCAGAAGCTCCACACAGCAGGACGTGCTGGGGTCCAGTTGTCCCTGAAGATTCCACCCAGAGCTGCTCCAACCCTGCAATGGCTTGGCCTTCCTTGGGCTTCACCTCCCAAGCTTGCCCCACATGGGCTCAAGGTCCAGTTCCCGTGATGGCGATTGCTGTGCACAGTCTCCCAGGGGGCTGCTAACCTGTGACCCTGCAGTACACTCACTTCCGCTGGTCGTAACTGGGATGCTGCCGAGCTGGAACTGACCCAGGGGGCCTTCCTAAGGATTTGGGATGGGTTAGGACTTTGCTGGGACCAGGCTCAGGGGTGGGGGCTGTACCCTGTTCTCACGGAGGCAAGACTGGCCCATGGTTTATGTATCCAACGCCACACAGTTTGTGTCTAGGTCTGCCCAGGTTCTCATTGGGAGACCTTGCCCACAGCACCTTCTAACATCATCAATATTCATCCTTTATTAATTTGTTTTGGGCAACAATGTTCCAACCACATGTCCCTCAAAGTTGATGGTGAGAAGAAAGATATCTGAGGAAGTTGGTGAAAAGCTTATGAAACAGCGCATTCCACAGTACGTGTGTGGAGGTCAGAGGACAACTTGCAAGAATCAGTTCTCTCCCTCTGCCTTGTGGGCTCTAGGACTTGAACTCAGGCTGTCAGGTGTGGCAGCAAGTGCCTTTAATCTGCTGCGCCATCTCTTGCTTCTTCACCAGGAAGAGTGAGGTGGAGATGTCTGGCTCCTAGCAGCCTTGTAGTGCTCTGAGGCAACTTTAAGGATGAAAACCTCACAGCACCATGGTACTGGCACAAGCCTTAGCTTCTCTCATGTGAACGAGAAATGAATCCAAACCAGTATTTGTTCTCAGATCTGCAACCAAATACAGTTTTAACAGGAAGTTTACTGCCAGAAAGGAAAGAGAATTTGAAAAAATAGCAGTTTTCAACTAAACTAAAGCACAGAGCTGGCTCAAAGGGCTGTGTGGTGAGGCTCCACCTACTGCAGAGCTGTCTGGGGAGAAGTGCGGTGAAAAGCCATCTGAGTAGGTAGCCACACACAGAAGAATGGAAGAAGATGGCCCGGGCCACATGTGGCTCCTTCTTGCCACTTTCAGCAAAGTTCACCAGTGGAGATGGCTTTGTGCAGAATGGTCATTCTGCAAGAGAGGACGATGGGTAAGCTTCTCCACAGGTCAGGTGTGCTCTGTCTCTGCCTGTGAGTGAATACAGAGGCTTCGTCACGACCTGGAGCTTGTCCTGCCTCAAAGGACAGATGACGTAGAACATCACTGGCCATGCAGCATCCAGGGTATGGGGCCTCTGGAGTCGCCTGTTTCGGGAACTATGATCACATTGTGACACTCCGAGACTGTTAAAGTTTACCTTGAATCAGGGGGCGGAGCTAGTGACTAGCTGACCAGAATTGGCCAGCAATTTGGACAGAGAAGACACACAGGAAGGAAAGGGCAGGGACTTGAGTTTGGTGCTTTCTTTTGGTTTGGGGACAAGGAAGAGATATGTCTTTTGCTGGGTCTCTGGCCAAAAAGCAAGGTCAGCTGGTTGCTTCTCGGCTTCTCTGATCTAGCAGGTTTTCACCCCCCACATCTGACTTCCGCTGAGTCTTTGCTGGTAAACAGAACAATAGAGACTTAATTTAAACCTGCAGCCTGAGTGGCAGGCAGGGCATTGACTGCAGGAACCATGGGGCCGCAGATGATAATTAAAATATCAGTAGATTCATGTGCAGCCACTAATCTGACAGAAAAACATCAGTGACCCCTGACCTGGGCCTTGGAGACGTAAGAGCTGGATGCATGGCAGGGCAGCATCATGGCCCCTGTGAGGGGCCTGGCCTGGCATCAAAGAGAGGGAGGGCACGAGGAGGCCCCTGAGAAAGTCAGGACTCAGGTGCCCAGACCCAACACTACAGAGTAGGAGTAAGGTCAGTGCCCAGCAGGGGAGGGGGCCATGCAGGGTCTCCAGCCGAGACCACATGCATCCACACATTGCAAGCCTTCAAAGAGCTCCTAGTTGGGATAAGGGAGGCCAGGATGAAGGGAGACCCCAGGAAGGGCCAGCCACTCTTCCCTTAGCCCAGTCCTCCTGTCAGTTCTCTGGGCGTGGCTGGAAGGGAGGCCAGAAAATCAGAGCTGGCTCCAGGGTGCAGTCTGTGGAGACCCACTACATAAAAACCAAACAAACAAAAACTTGATTAAAAGCAAGGCTTGTCCTAGAAAGAGCTTCTGTAAGCTTCTAGAACTTTCCCCATGTCACACCTGTATGTTTCTTCATTCCTGTAGGTTTATATTGATATTGTAATATATCAACCAATGGGGTCCTCCCCCTTTTATTCAATCCTCAGTGCTAGCTGAGGCCTAGGGTGAGCCTCTCACTACAGCCTACCTACTCTGGGAGCCAAGCTGCCTCCTCAGAGGCCTGGGTTCACCACAGCCTATTGATGCTGGATATTTAGATTCCAACTGTGTGCCGGCCCCCTCCTCCCCTTCCTGCTTTCTTATTCAAAGAACTTTCAAGAGACTTTCCAAGTTCTGTTTAGGAACAGGGCAGCTCCCTGGGGCACCAGCTGGCATCTCATGTAATTATCATTAAATTACAGAGACAATTTTAATTTCACAATAATTAGAAATATCAACTGCAGCTCCAGCCTTCGAAACTAATGGAATTTTAATGGGCAGCTGCTTAGGTTACAGCCCAAAATAGTAACGCTCAGCCGGGCAGAGCAGCTGGAGCCAGGGCCTTGGACAGGAGACCTGTGCGTTGGAGGCAAGCAAGGAGGAGCTGAGTACCTGGGAAGAACCTGGGGGTGGCCATTGGAGGTAGTCCAGTTAAACACTCTGCAGCCACCCTGTAGGGTGGGAAAGGAGCCCCCAGCAATGGACTGGCTTGGCAGGTGGAAGAGACCTGCATTTGGGACTTTAAACCCACACGCACGACCACCCCAAAGATGCAGCTTGGAGCCACACCCGCCTGGACTATCCGCAGCAGGACCCGGCCTCAGGCTTCCGTGCAGGAGTAGGATAATTGAGGCTGGGTCCTGTGACTCCATCCTGACAGGAAGTGGAAGTAAACAGTCTCTTGTTGGGCAGAAGAGTTTACATTTGATAATGTCAGAATGGCCTCATTTGTTTTTCTTTCATAGAGAAGCTTCCTGTGTTCCTCAAAGTCTTCACTGAGGTCACGGAGCTATTTTCCCATATCCGGTCCCAGAAGCTGCGGTGGTGTCCCGGTCTCAGGCCCACCTTCAATCATTGCCGTGTGCGTGATGAGCTGGACATGAGGAGTTATTTTTCTGTAGGACTCTCCTGTTGTTCTAGAACTATTTGTTTAAGAGTGCTTCCTTTCTCTATTGGCTTTGTCAAGAATCTGTCTGGGGAACAGAGAGGGGTGTATGTCTAGGCTCCAGTCAGGCCTGTTATCTGCACATGCACTGGATCTTGTTACTTGCAGGCCTCCCGGAGAGACATGAGGTGGCCTGACAAAAACATGCAACCTTCTCTTCCAACAATCAGCGCTGGCTAGTCCATGTTTGTTGTATCAGAGCTTTTAAATCAGCTTGTCAGTTGCTGCCCTCAGAAAGTCTGCTGAAAGTTTGACAGAGATGTTTTTGAATCCACAGAGACACTTGGTGAGAACTGACATGTTGAAAAGAATTGAGTCTCATGAGTTATGAACACCTCCCCGCTTCCCCAGAAAGAACCAGGACAGTCCATGATTAAGACTCCTTGGTATGTTAATTTTCCAGTTATTTGCCATGAATGTTTAGGGATACACTTGTTTTTGTAACTGTAGCCCACAACTCTGCTTGAATCACTTATTAGTCCTAATACATTGCTGTGGTTGTTCTTCGGTTATGCCTGGGGATTTTCTGGTTGCAGGTGTGTCTTCAGCAGGGTGTGGTGGTACATACCTGTTACCCCAGCACTTGGGACGTGTAGCCAGAAGAATCACCACAAATTTGAGGCCAGCAAGGGCTACACAAGGAGACCATGTCTCAAAAAACAAAACAAAACAAAAAACAAATCCAAGCAATCAAACAAAACTGCCAACACAGTCGCCAATCTGTAAATAAAGTCAGTTTGTCCCATTCTTTCTAATCTTCCTTTTTCTTGCCTTATTCTTTTGGCTGGGTCCTCTGACTCAGGGGGGCAAAGAGCAAGACAGAGCAGAGCTATTGCCTTGTTCTTGGTCTTAAGGGGAACACACCCCCTCTCTGAATGGCATTAGGTGGAGGTTTTCTATAGACACTCTTCACCAAGTCAGCACCTTCCCTTCAAGTTCATTTTCTTCCAAATCCTTATAGATGGGTGTTGGAGTTTTACAAGTGCTGCCACTGCATGTAAGGTAATCACAGGGCATTTCTCCTTTGTCTTGTTGATATGAGGGATTGTAATATTTGAGTTACCGTGGTTGAACTAACCTTGTATTCCTAGGCTAAGCTGTACTTTTCCATAGTGTGTTGAATACCATTATTATGCTCAAATTTCTGCCTCCATGTTCATAGGAAATGTGGGTCTATAACATTGTCTTAGTTAGGGTTACTATTGCTGTGATAAAACACCATGACCAAAAGTAACTTGGGGAGGAAACAGTTTATGTTACTCACAGTTCCATATAACACTTCATCATCAAAAGCAGTGTGTAGCGTGTAGCACGAATCCTAATTGGTCTTAATAATAAAAACCCAGAGCCAGATATCAGGGTAAAAGCTGAAAGATCAAAGAAGCAGAGCAGCCAGCCACTAGACAGACTTCTTACCTCTACTGAATCCTCAGACTGAATGCCATGAGCTCCTCTCTCCGCCCCTTTCTGTCTCCACCTCCCTAGTACTGGGATTAAAGGTGTGTGACTGACAAGTACTGGGATTAAAGGTATGTGCCATCACTGCCTGGCTCTATTTCTCTTTTAGACTGGATCAATCTTGTGTAGCCCAGGGTGGCCTTGAATGCAGAGATCCATCTGTTTCTGCCTCCCAAGTGCTGGGATTAAAGGTGTGTGCCACCACTGCCTGGTCGCTGTGGCTAACTAGTAGCTTAGCTCTGCACTCTGATCTTCAGGCAAGCTTTATTTGTTAAATCACAAACAAAATAACACCACAGCAGTGAGGGCAGGAACTCATGCCGGGCAGGAACCTGGAGGCAGGAGCTGATGCAGAGGCCATGGAGGAGTGATGCTTATTGGTTTGCTCATCCTACTTTCTTAGAACCTAGGACCACCAGCCCAGAAATGGTGCCACCCACAATAGACTGGACAGTGCTGTGGGATGGTCTGTATGTCAAATTGCTCTGATTGGTCAATAAATAAAACACTGATTGGTCAGTGACCAGGCAGGAAGTATAGGCATGACTAACAGAGAGGAGAATTGAGAGAACAGGAAGGTGGGAAGAGACACTGCCATCCGCCACCATGACAAGCAGCATGTGAAGATGCCAGTAAGCCACGAGCCACGTGGCAAGGTATAGATTTATAGAAATGGATTAATTTAAGATATAAGGACAGTTAGCAAGAAGCCTGCCACGGCCATACAGTTTGTAAGCAATATAAGTCTCTGTGTTTACTTGGTTGAGTCTGAGCGGCTGAGGGACTGGCAGGTGAGAGAGATTTGTCCTGACTGTGGGCCAGGCAGGAAAACTCTAGCTACACTGGACCTTCTTCCACTAATTAAGAAAATGACCTACAGGCTTGCCTACAGCCCAATCTTATGGAGGCATTTTCTCTACTGAGGCTCCCTCCTCTCTGATGACTTTAGTTTGTGTCAAGTTAATATAAAACTAGCCAGTACAACTGACCCCTGGTCAACTTGACACATGAACACATCACTTTTCAATTAGAACCTTTCCTTTCTCATTTATCCCTAAGATAGCATGTTACTATTAATGGTATGATATAAAATATGAATAAATTTAAAAGTCACAGTCCTTACAAATTCAAACACATTAAAAATTCAGTCTCTTTAAAATATCCAATCTGTTTAAAAACCCAAAATCTCTTTTAAAAGTTCAAAGTCTTTCAGTTATGGGCTTTTGTAAAAATCAAAATTAAATTAAACACTTTTTTTCAATAGGGAAGAACTAGGGCGTAGCCACAATCTGAACCAAGCAAAACCAAACTCCAACAGTGTAAATAACTCAGTGTCCAATTACCTGGGATTCACTCATGATCTTCTGGGCTCCTCTAAGAGGCTTAGGTTCACTTCTACAACTCTGCCCTCTGCAGCACACACAGCCTGTCTTCCAGGCTGTAGCTGGCTCCACTCCAATGCTGCTGGTGTCCTTGGTGGTCATCCCATGGTACTGGCATCTCCAAAAATGCTCAGGTCCCTTGCTGCAACTTGCCTGCTCTTTCACCAATAGTCTCTCCTGGGCTCTCTTCAGGGACTCCAGCCCTGCCACACAGTGCCAAGACATGACTGCTCTCCATGACCCCTTCATGCCTTCAAAACCAGTACCGCCTGAGTGACTCTTACACTACCAAGTTCAGCTGCATGAGGTGCAACCGTGGCTGCGTCTGGAACACAGCTTCTGTGTGCTGATCCTGAGGAAACATTTCCCAGAAGACTTCACCTCAGTGATACTGGTTTCTTCTTTTCCTTCTTTTTGGGAGGGGTTTGGTTTTTTGAGACAGGGTTTCTCTTTGTAGCCCTGGCTGTCCTGGAACTCACTCTGTAGACCAAGCTGACCTCAAATTCACAGAGAGCCACCTGCCTCTGCCTCCCAAGTGCTGGGATTAAAGGTGTACACCACTACACCCAGTTGGTTTCTTCTTAATCACGGCTAATTCTTCAGCCCCACCTGATCAGCACCCATCATCCCAGCAAAGCAAGGATTTTGCTTTAGTGTTTCTGGTCTCTTGTTAATCACAGCCAGTTCTTCAGCTCCAGCTGACCAGACACCACAGATGCTTCACACAAACAGCCAGGTAGTCTTTACTTTCCTCCGAAAACTTCACAAGCCAAACCTCCATTGTCTGTACTGTTCTCAACATTCTTGTCTTCCAGGTTCCTACAGAACAGTTCACTGAGCTCTTAACACTCAATGGCTTTTCTAGCCCACACTTCCAAAGTCCTTCCACAACCCTCCCCGTAACAACATGGTCAGGTCTGTCACAGCAATACCACACTATCCTGGTACCAACTTGTCTTAGTTAGAGTTTCTATTGCTGTGATGAAATACCATGCCAAAAGTAAGTTGGGAAGGAAACGGTTTATTTCACTTACCATTCTGTATAACAGTTTATCATCAAAAGCAGTGAGGGCAGGAACTCACACAGGGCAGGAACCTGAAGGTGGGAGAGGATGCAGAGGCCATGGAGGGGTGGGTGCGGCTTTTACTGGCTTGCTCATCATGGTTTGCTCAGTCTGCTTTCTTACAGAGAGCAGGACCACCAGCCCCGGGGTGGCCCCACCCACAATGGGCTGAGCTCTGAGTCAATCACTAATTAAGAAACTGTTCCTTCTGTTTCTGTTGTGTGGAACAATTTGAAGAGTATTGGAATTAGCTCTTCTTTGAAAATCTGGTAGAATTCTGCACTGAAACCATCTGGTCCTGGGCTTTTTTTTTTTTTTTTTTTTCTTGGTTGGGAGACTTTTAATGACTGTTTCTATTTCCTTAGGGGTTACTTTAAATTGTTTATCTGGTCTTGATCTAACTTTGGTATGTGGTACTTATCCAGAATATTGTCCATTTCTTTCAGATTTCTCAATTTTGTGGAGTACAAAATTGAGTACTTCAATTTTTGAAGTGTGACCTGATGATTCTATGGATTTCCTTGTTGTCTGTTATAACTCCCTTTTCATTTCTGATTTTGTTAATTTGGATGCTGTCTCTCTTCCTTTTGGTTAGTCTGGATAAGGGCTTGTCTATCTTGTTGATTTTCTCAAAGAACCAACTCTTTGTTTCATTGATTCTTTGCATTGTTCTCTTTGTTTCTATTTTATTAATTTCAGCCCTCAGTTTGATGATTTCCTGGCATCTGTTCCTCCTGGGCCCTCTTCATAGGTGAGGCAGTTGTTTAGCTTGAATTGTTGAAGGGGCCCCTGGCAGTGGGATCGGGATCCGTCCCTGGTGCATGAGCAGGCTTTTTGGAGCCCACTACCTATGGGGGACACTTTGCACAGCCTTGGTGCAGGCGGAGGGGCTTGGACCTGCCTCAACTGAATGTACCAGGCTCTGCTGACTCCCCATGGGAGGCCTTGCCTTGGAGGAGGTGGGAATGGGGGGGTGGGTTTTGAGGGAAGACTGGGGGGGGGGGGGGAAGGAGGGAGGAGAGTGGGACCTGTGATTGGTTGGTATGTAAAATGAATAGAAAATTTCTTAATAATAAAAAAGAAAAAAGGAAATGAAAGGAAAAGATAAGATAAAAATAAAAAATTAAATATACATACATACATACATAAATAAATAAATAAAAAGAAAGTGTTCTGTGGGCTTGCCTCTAGCCCAATCTTACGAAGATTTTCTCAGTTGAGGCTCCTAGCTTGTGTCAGGTTGACGTCAAACTAGCCAGTATAAACATCCTTTCTCATAACATTTTTGACAGGTTTTGGTTTCAGAGTTGTGCAGGCTCAGAAAACTGACTCAAGAACATTCCACCTACCTCTTTTCTCTAAAGAAAATGTGTTTAAGTGGGGAATTAGTCTCTCTTAAATGTTTGATTCACACAGATGTCTGAGCTTTACTTAGGGGCAAGCTTCTTTGTGTAAGGTCCTGGCTTTTCCACCATTTTCACTCTGCGGAGATGACAGAATTGTATAACAAACAGCCTCAGTCACCCCCGGATTAACGTTAACGCTTCCCCCACCACACAGCACCCGTCATTCCTCGCTCCATCTCATTCTCTGACACTCAGTACGTCACAGAGTCCGGCACAGGTCTCCTTAGGTCCTCACTAATTAACTCCTCTAACCAATGGGGCCTCTCAGACTTCTGAATTGCTCTCTTTTCCTCCTTCACCGCCTTTCTCTCTCCCTCCCTCTCTCCTTCCTTGTTTCCCTTCCCTGTTTCCCTTCCCTCCACTCCTCTCCCCCACCCCTATCCCAACAGAGTCTTGCTATGCAGTCCAGGCTAAGCTCTAACTTGAGAGCCTTCGGCCTCAGCCTCCTGAGTGTTGTGATTTCAGAGTCACAGATGTGTTCTTGTATCTCCCCATTCCTCTGTCACCCAGACCTTGTGGTGATCTTTGAGTTGGCCATTTGTGCTCTTCCCTCGTCCCTCTCCCTCTCCTCTTCCTCTTCTTCTCATCCTTTTCTCCTTTCCTTTGTCCTCCTCTGCTTCCCCCTTTTCCTTCTTCAATTTTTTGAATTGGTCCCACTCTGTTGCCTAGGAAGGCCTAGAGCTTTTAGTGATTCTCCTGCCTCCCCATCTGGTTGCTGGAATTAACCACCACACTGATTTCCTAAAGTTTATGCCATTCATTTCAAACCATCTTTTCACATAGAAGCCATTTAAATTTTTTTAAATTTTATGTGCATGAGTGTCTTGCCTGAATGTACGACTGTGCACCACATGCATGCATTACCCGTAGAGGCTGAAGAGGGCACAGAATTCCTATTGCTGCCATGAGGACCAGCCTTCAGCAGCACAGGGCTTGAGGGGGGCCTATAGAGTCCTCGGACCTTTGACTTTTCTATCTGAGGAAGTAAAACTGAATTCTCTGGGGGTGGGTGAGAGAGGAAACACACACACACACACAGACACAGACACACACACACACACAGACACACACACACAGACACAGACACACACACACACACACACACACACACACACACACACACTCTTAGGGTCTTTCTATCATCAGTCTCAGTTCTGTCTTTATTTTCCCTTTAAAGCTGACATATCCCTGTGGTTACATTCCATTTTTCAAGTGAATGATTATAATGAATACAGGTAAAAATATGTTTCCCATTACCCTTACATGATTAAACAAATCATCCCGAGAATCCATACATTTACATCTAAGTAACATGTTATAGATTAACAGAGTGTGAGCAAGCAGGGTATTTTTCTCAGCCAGTTTTTTTGCTGGAAGGCTGCATTTTGTGGTTTGAAAGAAAGGATCAATCACTTTATTACTCAAAAAATATCTTATAAGGAATCTTGAAAGAATTACAAACCTAAACTTTTATACATGAAAAACAATCAGTCATCTCTACTTTACTATGTGCCTTTCTAAAACTTGAGATTGTTTCTTTGGGTTTTTTCACCTCAAAGCTATTCACAAAAACATCTCAGTCTAAACTTAAGTCATTTCCAAAGCTTTGTTTCAGCTTTGTGCCTTTCCTGGAACTCGCTTTGTAGACCAGGCTGGCCTCGAACTCAACAGAGATCCGCCTGCCTCTGCCTCCTGAGTGCTGGGATTAAAGGCGTGTGCCACAGCTGTTCGGCCACATTTTAACTTTTAATTGAATTAAAAAGAAAAGAAAAACAAGATCTCACTTTATATCCCAAGCTGGTCTTGAACTTGAGACCTGACTGCCTCAGCCTCCTGAGTGCACATCACACCCAGCCACCTGCACACTTTTACATGTCAGACATTGTGGTAGAGTTTTCAGGCTTTGGGTTTTTGTTGACATTGAGTTTCTGTTTATCTTCTCTTTTCATGGGTTGTATCCATCCTCATCTGGATATTCTTTGGCATAGCTCTTTTATGTATTACATGCCCCCTGACTCCCACGGCTGGATCCTGTGGACTTCACACTGCTGATACATTCCACAATTACAGATGATAGGTTTTGTGTCTCCGCATGAAGCATCTCCATTCAACGGGTGTCCCATTTGACCTTCTGATCACCCTCAGAAACACAAGAAGAACATCCACTGAGCTGCTAAAGCAATTCCATCTAATTTAGGTGATTTTCAAGATGCCTCAGAAGAGGGAAGGAGACAGTAGAATGTTCGAGTGCAGAACGGTAAGTCTTTGCATACTCTCTGACTTTTTATTCCATGCCAGACGCTGGATGTAAGTGCAGAGCGGGCCTGAGAGGTCCCGTCGTGGCTTTTGCCTCATGTTCCACAGAAGCAACCCTTTTCCTGGTGGGCTGGGGCTGCCCGTGCATCTCCCCGCTGTCTGGCATGGTGCTGCGGCTGCTGTTTTCAGGATGCCTGCTTCTGACTTGGACTTGCCTTGCACTTGCCTGGGACCCCAGCCTGGTGAGGCTGTAGACGTCTGTGATCTCTGTGTGGCCTCCGCCATCACCAGCTTTGCCAGGACGTGAGGCTGGGTTGCTGAGGAGACTGGCTGCATGGGATTGGCTTGTTCTTCAGCCACTTGGCATGGTGTCTGTCCCTTGCTGTACTGCTTTGCTTTGCTCCTTCACTGTGACATGGAGTGACAGCCCGGGCTGCTGGAGCAGGCAGGCAAGTGCCTGGCCCTGCACTTCTTGGGTGGGAAGTCCTGTGTAGCTGCTCTTTGGGCTCTGGGGGCGAGAGGTCTCCTTTCTCTCCTCTGTTCTGCTCTATGCTTACATTGGAAGAAAGCAAGAAGTTCCAGTCATTTTCCTCCCTATAATTGTCTCTGAGGTGCAGCCTTGACCAAGCATCTTCCTGCTGTGACTGTGATGGTGGAGAATCGAAGGGGACTTGGACCATGTAAGCTGTGAATCATTTTATTCAAAAGGATTCAATTGCATTTTAAAAATCATATACATGAGCCTGGAGAGGTGGCGTAATGGTTAAGAGCACTTAGTGCTCTTGCAGAGGACCCTGATTCTGTTCCCAGCACTTACAAGGCTGCTTACAACTGCCTGTAATTTCAGTTCCGTGGGATCCAACACCACTGACCTTCTCAGGCACCTGTACTCATGGAGTGTGGATAAATTCACACAAGCATTCACACATACACATAAGTAAATGTTAAAAAAAAAAAATAACAACAAGAGGATTGTCAAGGGTGGCTGTGATCTTGACTCCATTGCCTTAGGTTAAGGAAAAGATGCGCAGGCCAAAACTAGGCTGGTACCTCAGAGCCTTTTCACACCAGGTCCTCTGCAGAGTTTGTATGTGGAGATACGGTTTTGAGGGTTGGTGTAATTCAGCAATGGTAGGTGATGGGTTCTGCATGTGCCCCAAAGGTGGAGCATCTCTAGTCAACGTGTGTGCTCTGCCTTTCTCATCCCTCCCATGTCCACAGAGGGAACAGCAACTGAGAGCTTAAGAGTGATTAGACCTGAAGTATAGCGTGTTCAGGATGTGCCGGAAGAGGGAGGAGATGCAGCGGCACAGCCCCCGAGAGGTAAATCTTGGCTTCCAAAGAACGTGAAATCCTGTTTCAAAGTCCTCTGTTCTGTCACTCGATATGCTGATTGCTGTTGACAGTGCTAGCCAAGGCGTCATCCTCAAAAACACAAAAGGAAAAGAACAAGGTTGACTATTTCATCTTTGACAAATTTAAAATATCCTTTTAATTGGAGAGAGAACAGCTTCTATCTACTGGAAAAACCTTCATATGACATGGGTAGCAAAGATAGCATCCCTGTCAAACCTAAGGAAGTGGAAATATTTGCATTCTTTTTTTTTGTTGTTTTGTTTTAATACTTTATTATATATACACTTTCTTTTTTTTTTTTTTTTTTTTTTTTTTTTTTTTTTTTTAGTTTCTCGAGACAGGGTTTCTCTGTGTATCCGCCGTGGCTGTCCTGGATCTCGCTCTGTAGCCCAGGCTGGCCTCGAACTCAAGGAGATCCGCCTGCCTCCGCCTCCCGAGAGCTGGGATTACAAGCATACGCCACCACCACCCGGCAATATTTGCATTCTTGTGAAGGACATAACTCATATGAAAATGAACTCTGGGGCTTATACACAGACCACTTTCTGCTGTTTTAGATGGTGGCAAATTCAACTAGAGAGAGACCCGAGTAAAATAATATTCTACTTCCTTAAAGGGACTGGAGGGATGACTGAAGAGCACTGGCTACCTTTGCAGAGGACCCCAGTTCAGTTCCCAGCACCCCATGGTGGCTCGCTATCATCTGTAACTGCATTTCCAGGGGATCTGACACCCTCTTCTGGCTTCTATTGGTACTGCACACATATCATAGACATACATGTAGGCTTAAATACCTGTACACATAAAAATAAATAAATCTTTAAAAATAATATTTCAGTGGCTAGGCAGGGTGGTATATACCTGCATCCTGTCATTCAGGAAGTTGGGGTAGAAGTTCAAGGTCATTCTCAGCTACAAAACAGAATTTCAGCACAGACCCATCTGAAAGGGTGATTTTTGGCACACTGGTGGATCTTTTACACGCAGTAGACTATAGTGCCATGTGTTGTAGTGGTTTCTATGAGAGCATTTTTAGGCAGTAATAT
Source organism: Peromyscus attwateri (assembly GCA_902168425.1). Lineage (NCBI taxonomy): Eukaryota > Metazoa > Chordata > Mammalia > Rodentia > Cricetidae > Peromyscus > Peromyscus attwateri. The sequence goes on along the minus strand of CABHPP010115090.1, from coordinate 5,688 downwards.
TTTCTGTAATAACAATGTCATTGGTGACCTCATGACGGGGGTCTGACCATGATATACAAAATGAGTGTCTCTCTCCAGCTATAAACATTTGCTTGAACAATTTAATTGATGGTGTGGTTGCATCTGCTTCAACTGGGAAAAGCTTCTCAAAATGGAAAAAGGAGCACAAATTATGAGGGAAATGTGGAACTCTAACAACATAATTACTGGGTTTGCTGAAATGAATTCAGAAAAAGTTACTTGGGGGAAGCAAGGTCCAATCGCTGCAGAATCTGGTGAGTCCCTCTGCCATTCATGCAACCAACCAACGGCATGGTAAGACATTAAGTATTTTGCCTCTGATTCATTTGATGAATATAGATAGATTTAAGCTTGTTTTTCAGCTTGGCCATTTTAAAGAAATGCTTCTCCGGTGGGAGGATGGCAAGTACTTCATTAGTGTGTTAATAAGTTTCCTGTCTCTGTGGTAAAGCACATGTGAGCAACAGCTTACGGGGCAAAGACTTATTTGGGTTCATGGGTTCAGAGGTGTTCATTTGGGACTGACTGGCTCCATTGTTTATGGGCCAGTGGTGAGGTTGGGCATCATAATGAAAGGACATGATAGAGGAGGCTGCTCAGCTTACTTCATGGCAACCAGGGGACAAAAAGAGAGGTGTGGGGGGATGGGGGGCAGGAGGCATGTCCTTCTAAGACACAACGCCACCAGCAACCTACTTCCTCCAGCCGGGCCCCACGTCCTTTGTCCAACCAACTATAACCGCATCATTGGAGCAGCATAGAGCATCCACTGGGGCAAAGACAAGCTGGGGGGATTGATGGGCACATCATGGCGATGGAGTGCAGTCTCTGGGCTAAACGACTCTTGCAGGATAGTGTGAGGGTCTTTAGTGCAGCAGACTCGAGGCCCCACTTCATACTAATTCTACATGGTCTCTCACTTCTCCTTGTCAAAAACACAGACCAAGGTAAGAATGGGGTCCTGGGGCAGAAAGAGATGAAATTAAGGCTTGAACCCTCAAATCCCTTGGAAATTTTTTCATTAACAATTTTTTATTTTAATTTTAAAATTTTCAGTGATGTTGTTGGACTATTTTGTGGCCTCCTTCACCCCTGGAAGGTCCTAGGTGTTTGGGTGGGAGCTCCACCTCAGCCCCTGGCATCCCTATACCCAAAGAGTCTGGAATGTTCTGGTGGAAGATCCACTTATCTCTTTCCCTAAACCCACCCCTTCAAAGCCCGCCGAACACAGCTCCTCCCCCAGAGAGGCTCAAGACCACTCCCACAGGGGATATAAGCTGCATCCCAGAAAACAGACACGTGGTTCTTCTCATCTCTCATCCCAGTCTCCTCTCTGAGGGGCCGGGGAATCGCCCGGGACCGCTTTACCCATTAAACCTGGGCTTTTCCAATTCGGTCTGATTCGGTTTAATTTGGATTGCTGCGCCAGCGGAGAGGCCTGCAGGGTGCAAAAGACTTATCCCTAGGGTCCAAGAACACATACACTCATCTGTTCTCCAGGCACCTACGAGCATTCCTGTGGAAGCATGCATTGCCATGTGATGGCCCAGAGGTGAAGTTGAAGCTTCCTGGGACCCCCAGCCATGATTCCCGCAGTCTGCATTTCCAACAAGATAGGCCCCCACCTGCCTGGAGGTAGTATGGGCAGGTATTCACCTCTCTTTCATCCAAAATCCTCTGTACACAGCATTTTCCAAATGGTCAGCCTGAGCAGGACTGTGTCCCTGTGCAGTGACGGCTGGTTTCTTTGGGAAGGCTTTGGGCCCTCTCCTGGTACATGGGAGGGGATAGGCCTCTGGTTTTCTTGCCCCTTGGGAGTGCACAGGGCATGGCTTTGCCCGTCTTCCATCACGTCCTCAGCTTCACTGTAAAGGAGGTCCTGAAAACACGGCTGGACCCAACACGGTTGGGCTTTGATTGTCAAAGGCTGCCCCGGCTTCACTTCAGAAGCTAATAAGGCCTGCTCTCAGGGGAGACACCAGTGAATCTGGAGAGCTCAGATGTAAAAGCTGCTGTCCCTGGCCAGCCTGGAGTCCTGGTCACTCCTGAGGCCCATAGACCAGAGAGAGGCCAGTCATCTAGTTTGTCAGACTGGGGGGTCTCAGGAATGCTGCCAGGGCTAGGCCAGGCCTGGGAAAGCTGGATGCTTAGAGTTTCTGAATAGCATGGACTCAAATCCTCCTGCTGTTTGCTTCCTAGCCTTAAATCCGCCAGGGGCTGCTCTTAGCAGTCTGACGAAATCCATGTATGGAGATGCGCATTGTCAAGGGACCCCACTGGAGTCCAAAGAGCCCTAGTTTGATGAGACGATCGAGGTCGACTCTGGCATGTGAGGGATACTCACTAGTGAAGGGGAGAGCCATCTGAGCCAGAGCGCTGGTCCCACTCCCGTTGGCTGGTAAAGTCTCCAGTGACTGTGAGCTAGGTACCAGCAGGCGTCTGCCCTGGCCGTGCTCAGGCTAGAGCCAAGCTGCATGTATTTGTCCTCCCCAGAAAGTCATTCCTGATTTTCTGAGTTTTCTCAGGGCAAGGATAGACACTCACCCAACTTAAAGTTAAAGCAGATGCTATTCTGGTCACATTAACCACTGGTTTCCCCATTGTCTTTCTCTATAAGGATCAGGTTAAAAAACAGGCTTTTCTCAATCTTAATTTTAAAGGGTCTTTTGGAGGAAAAGTTGCCCATTCTCCCTGGGCACTGTTCTTAGCAGCGTTCTTTATTTAGGTGTAATGTGTCCAACCTCTTTCACCTGTCTGAACAGTGTTTCTGGTAGTTCCCAGGTCGGTTCCAACTTGTTTTCCTTCCAGACTTAAAAAAAGAATAAAAATAAAAAAGATGCGTTGATTTTTTCTTATTTATGTACATGTGTGAGATTGTGTGAATTTATGTGCAGCATGCATGTGTGTGTGTGGAGCCCGCGGTGCCCAGAGGAGAGCACCGGATGCTTTGGAACTGAATTTATAGGCAGTTGTAAGCCACCTGATGTGGGAACTGGGAACCAAATCCTGGGCCTCTTCAAGAAAAATAAGCACTCTGAACTGTGGAGCCATCTTTTCTTTCTAGCTCTTATCAGTGCTCAGTCCCCACATTGGAAGGGATGAACTGGAAATTCTAGTGGAGGGGGTCTAGGCAAGGAGGTCTCGGAACCTAAGAGAAAACCAAGAGGAGGAGAGACCCAGCTCATAGTTTTTGACAAAGTGATCTTAGTGTCCATGGAGGGAAAAACATGGCTCTCCCATGGTATGGTAACACGTAGCATTTCATGAGGGGCTGTGTGAATTCTTGGCAAGCATTTGGTCCGAGACAGTTTAGTCTCCAGGATTAGCCTAGAACTTTGTTGTTTATGGGTCTTAGTCATTCTTTCAACTTCACCTGAGGAAAGAGGGTACCAAGGCATATGGCAGTCCCCGTTAGTATCTGTGTTGGCTAGTCTTACGTCAACTTGACACAAGCTGGAGTTATCCGAAAGGAGGGCACCTCAACTGAGAAAGTGCCTCCATAAGCTCAGCTGTGGGCAACCTGTAGAGCATTTTCTCAATTAGTGACTGAGCGGGGAGGGTCCAGTCCATTGTGGTGCCATCCCTGGGCTGGTGGTCCTGGGTTCTATAAGAAAGCAGACTGAGCATGCCATGGGGAGCAAGCCAGTAAGTGGCATCCTTCCATGGCCTCTGCATCAGCTCCTGCCTCCAGGTTCCGGCCCTGTTTGAGTTGCTGTCCTGACTTCCTTTGATGATGAACAGCAGCGTGTAAGCCAAATAAACCCTTTCCTCTCCAAGTTCCTTTTGTCATGGTGCTTTATCACAGCATTAGAAACCCTAACTAAGACAGTATCCAAGGCTCTCATTATCCAAGTTTCTATTTTGTGTTAACTGAAATCTCAGGACCAAACGCTAAGAATGTTATTGTTACCTAGTTGGCTGTAGCACCGGGGAGTGGGGATGTGCCAGTCAATTAGTGAAATGGTCTACAGTAACCATTAACTATCTCAGTCCACCTACCTTAGGCATCTCAGTATAGAGCACCTAGATACCTTGGAATGGCCTGAGCCCAGAATTTCTTTCCCCTGCATCTGTTTGTGAAGGTTCTGATTATGAACTTTGCAAGAGGCCACATAACTGATGATGACTATTTCTCTACAGTGTCGATCTCTATATATACGTAAGTCCTTAGAATAGCTACACGTTGTCTGGGGGCCACTGACCTCTTTCGTGTAATTGAGGCTAGTACCCTTATTGATGTGGCTAGCATTTCCCTCCCACCAGGTAGAACCCGTTTCCCTTCTACTATTTTAGGTAACCCCTATGCCAGTCAGTTAACTGTTCTTCTTCCACCCCTGAAAATGTTTTAAAAATGATTTTATTTTTAAAACATAAATGTTTTATGTGCATTGGTAGTTTGCCTGCATATATGTCTGTGTGAGGATGTCAGGTCCCCTGGGACTGGAGTTTTACAACTGTGAGCTGCCATGTGAGTGGTGGGGATTGAACCCATGTCCTCTGGATGAGCAACCAGTGCTCTTAACCGCTGAGCCATCTCTCCAGTCCCAATCTTCTGCAAATTTTGAAGTGGTTATGGTTTGGAGAAGGTGAGGATGGGAGGGCATATAAAAACTTCAGACTCCATAGCAGTTTCTCGTGCTATTTTGTCAGCCAATCTGTTTCCCTGGGTCTCCAACCTGTGGCCACTTCGATGCCAGGGAGGTTTATACAATGACAAATTTCCTCAGGCAGTTCTGAGTTTTTCCAATACCTGAGTAATTAGTTCCTTATGTATCAAATTCTTCCCTTTTCTGTTAATTGGCCTCCTTTATGTCCAGATTTCCCCCAAAATATAAACTACTACAAGGCATATGTGGGGACTGGAGCAGTGACTCAGGAGTTAAGAGCACGGGCTGTTCCCACAGAGGACCCAGATTCAGTTCCCAGTACTGACATGGCAGTTCAACCACCTGAAACTCCAGTTCCAGGGGATCCGATGTCCTCATCTGATCTCCTTGGGCATCAGGCATATGCATTATGCTCGTACATACACATGGGAAAAATACCTAAATGCATGGCTGGAGTCTGTATTATAGTCTCCTTGTTTATCTTTAGGATTTTAATGGTCTGGTTTAAGGCATAACGCTCAAATGTCTGGGCAGACCAGTTTTTTGTCATTCATCAACATTCAGTGACTTTTTATTTAATTCTATCAATCTCAGAATACCTATTGATGTCTTTTCTCTTGAGTTACACAGAAGGATCCATCTATACATAGTTTGGCTCCCTGAAGAAAGGGGTCTTGCTCATTTCAGGACAGACAGACTTAATCAGATTTAAACATTTATGTTCTGTGGGCACAGAAGGATCCCTGCACTCAGGAATTCTGCAGGGTTAAAACGGTTGTTGGTGGCTAGGATGGAATCATCTTTCTCTGGAGGAATAGCCTTCCACTTCAAGATTCCAGCAGCGTCTGCTAGCCATACCCCAGCCCTCTTCTGTAGGCTTCTTCTTACTCGGAGAGCAGTGTTCATAATTAAACAGCTGCAAAGTTCCCTTTCAGCTCTCCTCCTTGGGGGCTGGGGAGCTACTGACTGAATGCATTCCAGCCACCCCTGGTAGGCTGGGTGGACCAACTTTGACAAGGCCTTTTCCCATGACCCCTAGCGAGTGCTCCAAGGGGAGTAG
>CABHPP010115089.1:1068-40479 GCA_902168425.1 Peromyscus attwateri | reverse complement strand
TTTTTTTTTTTACACAAATAGCAGTAAGAAGTACTTCTTTCATTGACAGCTGTGCATGCACACATATGTAATTTGAAATGAGATTTTTCTTAGCATCGCATGCTTTTGATTTATGTGTTTTACACTGGTACTTTCTATTTTCTTTTATCTTAAAATGCTCTGGGAACCCATGATTGATATTGTGGTCCTTCATGAGCATCTTTTCACCATTGAAGAAACCGTAGTCTAAATATAGCATTTGCCTTACATGTCGGCTTGATTAAAATGTTGCAAAGCAACTTCAGTCATGGGGATGTGTCTTGGCCAACCCCGGGATGCTCAGAGTGACAATTATTTTAAGTTTTTTTACCTCCCAGTCAAGTAAATGGATCCTAACAGCCTAGCGTGGCTTCAGGTTATGAAGTAAACCCAAGGCACTCCCCCGGACCATCAGCAGTTTAGAAGGGAGTCATGAGGTGGCCAGGGATCACTGGGCTAGAGAATGCCTCAAATCCCTTCCGTTTGTACCACACCTGGAATGTGGAGCTGGAAGAGGTAACCATTCAGACTAACCTCTGTTTCTAAGATTCAGGTCTAGAAAATGAACATTGATCGACTCTTGACTTTCTTTAAGGCTATTATGAACCCATGTTCACATAAGGTTGTTACTAAGTTTTGATATTTAAATAGTCCTGTTTGATAGAGGAATATTCTGCATGTATGTGTATATACTGTGTGTGTGTGTATGTGTGTGTGTGTGTGTGTGTGTGTATACAATGTATATATCATATAAATTTCAAGATAGGATACAACTTGTTATAAACTACAGATGATGGAGAATTCAACATTAAAAAAAAAAACTCAGAAAAGAGGATTTGAATGATAGTCTTCTGGTTACATGGGTATAGAACAGTGGTTCTCAACCTTCCTAATGCCGAGAGCCTTTAATACCATTCCTCCTATTGTGGTTACCCCCAAAACATAAAATTACTTCATTGCTATTCCATAACTAATTTTGCCACTGTTATGAATTGTAATGCAAATATCTAATATGCATGGTATCTGCTATCCCAGATATCTGATATGTGACCTCTGTGAATGGGTCCTTTGACCCAAAGGGGTCATGACCCACAGGTTGTGAACCACTGGTATAGAAGGAGAAAGCATTTGCATCCAGCTTCTGGGGATGAGAATATTTGTACATGGAGAGCTTCGTGACCTAACACTGCAGGTACAGTACTTGTTGTAAGTAGTTGAAAAAGGAAGTCTTCATCGCTCTCCTGACTTAGATTTTTACTTCAGTGAGCTCACACTCATCAGGTCTGACGTTTTCCTCTATCACCTCCGTTTTACAGTTGTGTTTTCTCTCCTCCTAGCATGCACGGCCCATTGCCAACTGCTTGCTGGCAAGGTGAAGTTTCATTAGTTCTGGGCAGCATGATTGACTTTTCAGAAACCTTCTTACATGAAAATAAGGTGTATATGCCCTTAGGATTGGAAGAAAATAAGTAAGGACATAGAAATTAATACCTGTTGTCTTCTTGTAACAAAGAACACTTGAATTTTGTTTCTGATTTTCTTTTTCCTTAGGCAGGAATTTAATTTGATAGCACTTTTTAGGAGTTTATTGGCCATGGGAATACCCTCTTATTGAGTATGCTGGAAATACTCTCACATGATGTCACCGTCTGAAGCAGACTGAGTTTTGTTACTAAGTGAGAGTTAGCAGAAGCATGCTGTGTTTGTTCTTCTGCTCTGTCGGTACGTTTTGCTGGGGATGCTCCAGGCCCTCATACATCTCACACTGCTGTCTGGTTCTTTGCATCACCCGATTGTAATAGACAGAAAGGTGTATTGTTTCTTTGTTGTTTGTTCTCTGACCTGATGCCTTACCACAAATCTCTTCTAGAACATTCCCACAGAGCCCTCATTCCGCCTCTGTCTCAAACATAATATTAACAGTGACAGAGACCAATAAAATCTCTTAATATTGCATAGTATCTTATAACACACATGGAGAGCCATTACTTTATTTGATCTTCAGAACTCTTTGAAATCTAAATGCCAGGGCTATTCTCATTTTATGGAGATTAAGCTGACTGTCCACAGCTGTTTTTACCTAATACCACTGACTATAAAAATGCAGAGTGGGTGACCAGAGTGAGGCACAGTCTGGAACCTGAGCTAGAGTTTGAATTAAAGATATAAACTCCCTAAAATTAAAGGATACACCTCATTTCACCGTGTATACTGCGGCTCACATGATAGGAATTGGAAAATAAGATGACGATGTTTTCTGTCTGCAGCCTTCCTACACACCGTTCACCAGGCTACTGGTGTTTGTGGCTTTGGCACAGTGCTGCTTCTCCAGGCTTCTGCCTGATGGGTCTCTGAGCAGCCTGCTCAGTCTGTTCCAATCTCCTGCTTTTGAAAGGCATGGTTAGTGACACACGGTCATGTATTGTTAAGAAGAAAAGATCCTGTTACTAGGAAATTTTGCTATTTCTTTGAATGTTTCAATGGTATAACTCTATCTTGGATTCTTCTTTCTTTTTTTGAGGACTTTATATACATTTGAAAATTTTTCATATATTTGGATATATATATACAAATGACTATAAGATCAGGAAAGCAAATTTACTTAAATAAACTCACATCTTATTTTTGTGATTTGACAGCTCCATTTCTTTATAATCACTTTGCCTGTCATTATATGTCTATAATTTTCTTAAAGGCTTATCTTTTTAACTGTATGTAAGTGTTTGTATATGCATGTATGAGTGTTTGTGCCCTCATAGTCCAGCAGAAAATGTGGGGTCCCTGGGAGTTGGGATTACAGGTAGTTGTGAGCCATCCAGTGTGACTGATGGGTAAGAAACTTAGTCTTCTACAAGAACAGCAAGAATTTGTGACTGCTGAGTCATCTCTTCATCCCCAGGTCTGTAGTGTGTTTATAATATGCAGCTTATAATAGACATAATTTTACATTTTTATTTAATGTGTTAGGATAAGAATCTATCCCATGACTTTTAGTAGTAGCTTATTAAAGTTATTGAAATGACATTACCCTATTACTGGTCCTGTATTTTTCCTATAAAATTATATATATTTTTCCTATACAATTTTACACACACACACACACACACACACACACACACACACACACACACAGAGTCCATGTCTTCATAGGTATATAACTGTGTGGGGGAATGTGTTGGAAGAATTCAGATGTTTCTGCCTGCTTCCTTGAACCAGTACTCTACAGTGGATAACAGACACTGTATGATGTTTGGAATTGATTAGATTAAAAGGTTTTATGTGTTGGAAGAGGTAGAGATGGCCCCACTGATTTACTTACTCATATCCACAGAACTGAAACAATAAACCTACCAGATCAGAGGTAATCTGATGACAGTGTCTGACATGATATCCTTTTGGGGGTCTGAGAGTGTATAGCTCAGTCGTAGAGTACTTACCTAGCATGTATAAGGCTGTGTGGGTTCAAATCCCACATTGAATATGTAAACCAAAGAATAAACACACCATTTGCATTTTTGTGGCACATATAGTTTCATTGCAGTATGTGATGGATCATAAGGATCAAAGAGACAAAGATCACTTGACATGGGTGTCTTTATAACTGCTCCTCCTCCTGTGACAAATTGGGACTCTCTCCTCGGGATCATTGTTGTAATAATAGTACTGAAGCCTGTAATAACGATTCTTGAGTATTAACTATGTGCTAGACACCATTCCAAATCCCATTCACCTCTCTCTCAATTCTCACATTCATTTTAAGAAGTAGTTTTGTTAAATTTTCACTTGATACTGGTCTGGCTGAAGATTTATCATGGCCTCACTGCTTCCTTCCAGGTCCGAGGCAAGGAAGCAGAGAAGCCAGTGGTGGCCTTGGAGCTAGACTGACGTGGTCTAGGTGTTGATATTTATTAGACTTAACAGAGTTGCACTCCCAAGGCACAGACCAGAACTAGTGTTTTAGCTGTGGTGATAGAATCCTCCAGAAGCAATGTGAAGACAGAGCTTTGCTGTAGCAGCCGGCAGAGATCAGTCTTCATTGGAGTTTTTCTTTTTTTCTTCAGCTCTTTGTTCTTGTGGCCCATGAATCTGGCACGGAGTTGGTATCCACTGTTCATTTGAGATCCAAAGGAACTAATGAATATTTGACCATTTGACTACTTATTTATTCTTGACTTTGGATTATGTGTAATCAGCCTACAGTTTGTATGGCATTTCTGTTAATGCAGAATCTTGTATAGTATTAAAATCTAACTCTGGAACTGTGAAAAGATGTTAACACATTTCAAAATGTGTTGGTTTGATTTATTGTTTTCTTGTTCTGATAAAGATAGGGGACTAGTCCTTTCTGTTTGGTGATTAAGTCACCGGCCACCTTTTCTATTTTGGTCGTTGTGGTAATAGATGTTTCCTGGAAATTTTCCCCCTGTTCTATTAATACAGTAAAAGGGGGTTACAGCCGTGACTCACTCCAGGAAGTCAGCCGCCGTTCGCTTCCTCAATCTCACAAAACAGTCCAGTCCCCGTGTACAAAAATCAACGACTTCTGCAAATCACTTACTTTATACTTCTTAAGAAACTTGTAGAAAAGACAGTATTTGTGGTTGTTTCTGTGCTTCCTGTGATGGTGGGGAATGTACAGAAGTTCATGTTTGCTTCTCAGTGGTACTCTTGAAGTCCTTGCGCAGCTAATTCAGTAATATAGTCTCCATTAAAAAGAACTCTGGACCTGATTCCAAACAAGTATTCTAGGAACCCATCCTTGTAAAGTTATACCTCGGGGCAGGGCCTTCAGCAGGTAGGAACTAAAGGTCAGGATCTTCAGTGAAGATTAGGTGTGTGCCAGCTCAGTGTCCCCCGTTCAGTCTTTTGATCCCCCTTTCATGGCTGGATGGGCACATTGTCACATTCATTCTCTCCGTGTGTCTGGGCATCACTTTGTACTAGGCACCATCCTTGGGATGGATGGACTCAGCGCCCGCTCTCAGGAAGCTTCCCCTCATTACTGTGACTGTGTCATAGCTGACTGTAGTCCAAGAATTTCAGAGTATGAACACGTCCTAAAGGAGACCAGCATATCGCCTGACTGTATGCGGTCGTGTAGAGTAAGCATAGCCATTTAATTCTAGACTTTCTTCACCCTCAATTTCTTCTAGAATTTAGGCTCTCCTCAACACTCATTTGTTTAACGCAGAAATGGAGTTTTGCTGTGTATTTCTATGGGTCTTTTAATTTTCTACTCTGGCTTATAATTTATATTCTTCCCTAGCTGTTTCTTTTGGGTAGTATCACTGTGTGACTTTTCCCTGAATCATAAAGATCTTCCTGTTGACATTTCCCCTTCCCTGCCTTCCTTTTCTCCTAGAACAGTGCAAGATAAATATTAGCTGTTTGTTATGTTCGGGCCATGCTGTGTGGTATTTGACCAGTGAGGGAACTTCTCTGAACCTTTGCTATAGGAAAGGGAAGAGTAACAGCTCCTGCTTATTGTGAAGGTTAGGAATTATATTTAAAATTCCTTTAATAGTGCCTGGTACTTAGTAAGCACTTCCTAAATGTTATCATAAATAAATGATCTTTCAGCTACTTATAAAGCAGCAGCATAGCATTTCCTTCTAGGATTTTCTTATAGTCCTTTATGATGGATAGAGAAGAGACATGCAGTCTAGGATTTCCTATCAGCTTTCCTTATATAGGAAGCCAGATGTAAATATGCTGTTTCAGTTGCACACATCTCATACTCTTGTATGATTGCTGACAAAACATTAAGTCAAAATGATGCTATCATTTTCTCTTAAGATGTCAATTCCTGGTCTCCTTAAAGTCACAGACGTTCATCTGGCACTGCTGACAGCAGTTCTACCAGTGGTGGTATTAAGTACTGTCATCATTTAATGGGCCTGCTTGACCTTTGAGCATTAGTGGCGATCCTTTCTTCTTTCTAACTGGGAAGAAACAACTTATGCGTCCCTTTACTTTCCTCCCATGTCTTCTAGCATAGAAAAACTTTGTTTAATGAAGGGTGCTTGAAAAATTGCTGCAACAGAAAAGGGTTGTAATGAGAAATACCCCCTTGCATCCCTCCAAATGCAAGCCTGAATTTGTTTAAATACCTGTACATGTGTCACACATTTGGGTAGATGTATTTTTGTATATTTTGAATGTTTACCTGTGTAGATGGTGCTGCTTAGACCTCGGAGTCTGTTTTTATGATGGCAAAGAGCCAACAGTCAGTGTGCTCAAAATCAGGAGATGCACTATGACGTGTGGACGGGAGTATTATTGGATCTATCAGAAGACAATGTTCATGCGTGGATGGAGGTCAGGGGTGGAAGATGTACTTATAAGTCCTCAACACAAGTAAAGCTGCAGTGGCTTTGCATCTGTTAGTCTTTGGCGATCTTCACAGCATTTTTTATTACCGTTGTCTCCATGTTCTGATAAGTGGTTCCTGGAAAGTAGCATGTCAGAGTTGACTGGAACGGCTCCAGTCCCTTAAATTTGCCATCGGATCCTTCCCACAGTGTCTTAACAGTATATGGGGAACCATTTGTTCGTTGCCTTCCTCCACGTAACAGTTTGATCATCATCTTCCTCTTATATACAGCTTTACCCTCCACAGGTCCCTATTTCATGTTCTAGGTCTACCACAATACTTAACAGGCTGTAGATGCTTAGTAATTGCTGGCAAATGATTAAGTCATTTGGGCATAAAAATGGCAAATGATTAAGTTGCCCAGTTGTTGTAAACTTTAATGTAGTATTACAGGGACTTTTTAAAGTATCTTAATTTAAGTTGGTGATGTATTAATAAGAATCACACCTGTTCCGGCCATTGACACAGATAGTTTATATAGCTAAGCAAGACATGGCATCTGTTACCCCAAAGCCTGATCCTTTTCCATGACTATCTTAAAGATGCCAGAATGTAGGCAATGTCTGTTGGGAAGAACAGACAGATGAGACACCACTCTCTCGATGATGGACATTTTATAAGCCTCCCTGGAGACACATTTCTTTTGAATTGTCGTGAGCAGCTTTTCCGTGGATAGGAACGATGCTAGGAAGTGACTGGACCGGTGTGGAAGAACCACTGAATGCAGGGAATAGTGAGAGTATGGAGTTCTGATGGTCAGCCTACGAAAGTCTCTGCGATGCCAAATATGATGGGAATTGTCCACTTTACATCAGTAGCTGTGCCTGTAACATCTTTCAGCTGTCTGTACTGCCATCCTCCCTTGCTCCTTGTTCTTGCCAAAGTATTGAATACTTGGTGATATTTGTAAAACTAATATTCCATGTATAGCAATGTGTCCTATTAGCAGCCTGGGCAAAAAGATACCCTCTAAAAATCTGTAGCATGAGACAGAGTGAGATGTGACCTCAGCTATTCCTGAAACAAGTTTCTTTGATGTTTGTTTATGTTGTTATGTGACCATCATTTCAACCTTTTAAAGCCTTATCATCTGTATGGGTATTTTGCATGCATGTCTGTCTGTAAACCATGTGTGTGCCTGTTGCTTTGAGGCCAGATGCAGGTTAGATCTCCTGGAAGTGGAGTTGTAGATGGCTGTAAGCTGCCATGTGGATGCTGGAATAGAACCTGGGACCTTAGAAAGAACAGCCAGTGTTCTTAACCACTGAGTCATCTCTAATGCCCCTGTTCAGTCTTCATTGTGAAGAAGTTTCTAAACTTGAGACTCCAACTGTGCACGTTTTAAATATAAGTCTTCTATTCTCGTAACTGTTCTATCAGGAGGCTGGTATTTTGCCCTGAGGATGACCCTGCTTTCTCAGGAAGCAGAACACCCTGGGGAAGCTGATGGAGTTCTTACTGGGTCTAGAGTCTTTCTGCTTAATAAGAATTGGTTGGAGGAGCCAAGAGATTTGTGGTTGACTCTTGTCATCGCAGGACCTGGAGGCTGAGGCAGAAGAAAGCTGCAAATGTGAGAAGATCATGTTTTCAGAGCCATTCTGGAGATGATGAAAAATGTTCTAGGCCTACAATTCGTTCTTTTGTTTCAAGACAGGGCAGAATTAGACAGAAAAGTTATTGACAGAATATTTGTGATCCTTCTTCTCAGAACTCAGTTTTCCACAATTTAATGGCTTATTGAATATAGAAAGAAACACTTGAAACGTTCTAGAAGGGAAAGTGATTCTATAAACTCAGTTGTTCCTTTAGCCAGATCTTCAGCAGCAAATATGACTATGCTTGTCAGTGATTGAACACAATACACCCAAAGTGAACTTGTTATATGTTATTGCTGCAAGTGAATTGGTGTAATAGGGTGCAAATGAATCCAGCCCTTGCCTGCCATTGACGCCTGGCTCTGTCTCTGGCAGGCCTCTTATACAAACCCATCCAACCTAAGTCTCTCCATTAAGGAAATGAAGATGAGAAAATCTTGGCCTGCATTTCCTCCCCTCCCAACAGTGTATTAGGTAAAAGATTGTTGTGAATCTGAAATGCTGAACAAGTATGAAGTGTGATTATCTCACTCTGACTGAGAGAAATTGGTAGGATGCATCAGATGGCTTGTACCTTTTTTGCTGGTTAGACTCCCGAAGCTTAAGAAGTACTTTTTCTGACATTCCTCATTAGCGGTAGGGAATCTTAGCATTGTGTCAATCCTCCTCAGCCCCTAAGATGGAAAGAGGTGTTCCACTGTAGCTCTGCCATGCACAGGACAGGAAAGAACTATGACACAGACACATTCTGAACCTACCAATCTTTCGGACTCAAATAATAATTCATTAACAAAACACTTTTCCTGCCTTTCCTTTTCTCCAGGGCACCCAAGAAAATGGCTCACACCAGAACCTTTAATCATCTCGTTCAGCCAGGGGTGGCATGGTCTTAATTTCATCAGCATGAGTATAATATTTGAAGTAGCAATGCGTGTTTTTCAGACTCACCTTGAATCTGCCTCGAACTTTTTCAGAGTCTGTTTCTTTTCTCCTTTCGTTGAAGTGTTCCAACCTGGAACTTTCATCTTTGCAGTTCTGAGTTTCCCCCCCACCCTTATTTTGAGAAGTAAAACTAAACGATGTCAAGACAGTAAACTATGAGCGTGCCATACTTTGTTCTACACAACCGACCTATGGTTGAGTTGTATTCTTTTCAGTATAAATGATTGAGTATGTGTATAGCTTTGTATTTATTCATATATGTGTTGAAAGGACACAATTAGCGAGAAAACAGCCTTGAAGCTTTAGCTATGCATTGAACGTCTAAATTTGAAAGCAGAAAGTTATTTCTGGTTCTTTGATTATGTGTTAAATAGGGAAATATGTCTTTTCTAGCTAAGTTAGAATGTCCTCGGGATTTTATGAAAAACAAAAAGATACAAGCATCAGTTCAGTAAAGAAGATGCATCCATGCATGCATCCATTCACTCAAATAATGCCTGAGAGGCTATCATGGGCCATGCACTGTTTTTGTTTTAAGAAGAAGTAAGGCTCAGAGTCTTTGACCTCCATGGTATTCTATTGTGAATGGAGAGGAAGGTAGACCATAAAGAAATAAATGCATAACAGATAAAGTAGTAAAACTTTCTCTCTCTCTCTCTCTCTCTCTCTCTCTCTCTCTCTCTCTCTCTCTGGCTCTCTGTCATATATAACAGTTTAAAGATATATACCACTTGTGCTAGAGAGCACATGTCATGAGTTGCTGCGAATTATATCTTTCTTCAAGACTTCTTTCTTAATGAAGCATTTCTCTTCTTCCATGTCTCGTTGGGCAGGGATAGGGTTATTTTTTTTTCTCCTTTCCACCCAGTGCTTGTATTCGGTAGAAACAACCATCTACACAAAGGCACGTCTTGTGTGTATGCATGGTGCTTAATAATACCAGGGAAGCTTTATTCACAATACTTAGCTCAGCTTGGCCAATGTTGAAATGTCTGGGAATGGCTCTCAGTGTGCCTGTGGACCATGTCCATCAGTTGAACTCTATGTACAGGGTCAGCTTCATTTTGTTACTCAGTCTCACAAGGCTCTTAAAGCCAGAGAAAGCAACAGGTGCCTTTTAGTTTCCCCGACGTATGTCCCTTTCTGCTGCTCTTCAGACTGTGCCAGTCAGGCTGAATGGTCAAGACATTATGAACTTAATTGTTGGTCTACTTCTGTTAGTTTTTCTTTTTAAAAAGCACCATTCTAGTCTGTGACTGTGGGTGACATTATCCCCCTCTAGCTTCTGTGCGGTAGGTTTCACATTGCTATCTATATCTCTTTTGACCCTCTAGCCCCACTCGGCTCTTCCCATTTCATTCCCCTGAGTTTCTTTTGGTCTGTACTGTTGGATTGAAATGCCATGCTTCATCCAGGTCTGGCCAGGTGCTGGTGGGTGCCTCTCAGTCCGGCATGTTCTCCAGGCCTCCCCTCAGCTTCTCCCACCCCTTGGGATGATGAGATCTTTGTTTTCAACATGGCAGTGAGAAAACTGGGAAGGTGAGGAGTGGCTGTTTTTGTATTTCCCCTTTGCTTTTTCTCCCTCTGTTCATTTAAACCCTTCTTCTTACCTTCCAGCTTTCCAGCAATGCTGCTTTCCCTGCGTAGCACCTGCTGTTTGCCATTTACCCTGCTTGTCTTCCAGAAAACAGGTGCTGATGGCTCCAGGGCTGGAGGGAAGAGGAGCCTCCCTCTCTCCCTGTCCTTGTCTCCCTGGAAGAGGCTGTCTGAGCCCTTAGAGCTGGAGAGCACCTAATGTGAATTCACAGCCACAGAGCACCACGAACACCCTGATTGCCCAAGAAACACTGACATGCAGACCGAGTGTTCCCATGTTGATCTGTGGTGCATGGAACCTTAGAAATACTGTGCATCTACGACGGCAATAACTTAGCTGAGCTGATGTGCAACATGCCAGGCCTCCCGTTTCTGATGTCTTTGCAGAACAGGATTTGCACATCATCCGTACTTTACCAAGTTTTCCATGTCAGCCTGTGAAGCCAGAGCCGAGAAGTATATGAATCGATGGGAACGTAAAGTCTAAAGCAAAAATGACCTCTGGGCACCCACAGCCACAGAGTGTAGATAAGGCTGCTCCCCTCCTGGGGAAGAGTCAGCTCTGCTGCTGCTCTCTGTGCAGTATTGTATTGGCTCTCAACCTTCATCCTGGGGAGCACACAGAATCTTTGAAACTGAATGACACAGGAGAGTAGACTGGGGTTCAGGTAATGCTCAGAGGGTTCAGCATTATGCACAGGCTGAGTTTTGAAGCTGCTGACTCAATGCTTAGAGTCCCAAAGAGAGTGTCACGGGATTAGCCTTTGGGGCTGGAATCTTTAAGGGTGGTGTAAAAAGCTCACGGAACTTGTGGTAGCGCTGGCTGCAAGTTGAGCCTGTCTTTATGGAGTTTGGGAATTGGGGCACGCTCTCTTCCTTTGAGTATCATTTCACTTTGTCTTCTCAGTGGAGGCAGCACGGAAAGAAAACCTGAAAGGGGCTGAAGACAGCCATGAGGGAGCTGACAGTAGCTCTGTGCCCCCAGAAGCAAGAGTTGGACATTTCCTGCTTCCCTTTCATCCACATGAGTCGGAGCCCTCCGCTCTTTCCCCAGGCTGAGTTGTGCATATGGCTTTAGCACTGTTCATCTCATGTTTCTGTCTTCATTTTCTTCTACCATTTTTCACTGCCTCCTCCTTACTCCTTATTTTGTTTTCCTTTCTACTCTATGGATTTCTGCTCCACGGTGTTTATGTACACAGGACTTTTAGAAATACACAGCGCTGTTTAAAGTAACCTAACAGTCATTGATCAGCCACATGTCCTCACTGTCAGGTCTGTTTTCTATCTTTTAAATGTATTCATGCATAGCAGTCCTTACATCTAACCCTACGAATCTTCTGTTTGAAAGGTGGGATCCATGAGGCAAGAGAATGTGAAGTGTCTGGTGAGTGAAAGGCTGAGTCGGGATTCCCAGTCAGTCAGGCGGGGTCTGGCTCACTCAGCTGTCTTGAACCCTTTGTGTCAGGCATTATACGTCCATATTGTCAACCTGGACCTACCCATTTCTCATCGTGATTACTCTCATTGCTTAGTAAAGACTATTTATCCACTCAGTAGATTAATACTGGTATCATTTAACAATAACATAGAAAAATAACATTTTGGAGGATTTATAATATATTTGTTTGAGTTATTTGAATAGATCTAAGTTATTAATATTATCTTGATAATGTGAAAACACTAATATAAACTTAAAAACTTGTCAAATATGTGCAAGATATGTTTAGACACAAATAATGTTTGATGAACACACACTGGTAAGGAGCCCAGCAGGGCATCTGGTTCATTCACTGTCCACACAACAGGAACCACTGCTCCACGCTCCCTAATGAGTTTAAATAAGCATATTAATGGGCTTCTGTCTGCATGACTCCAGCCTTCTAATGATCTAGAAGCTTACTGCTCCCAACAAGAGGATCCCATCGTGTATGCTCACTGTATTTCATGATTTATTTTCCATTGATACCCCTCATCAGTGATTTAGGCATGCCCTTCTACGTCCTCGGTCCTGTGGACCCGACTGGGTTGAGCGTCTTCGTACAGGGTCCCTAGGGACTGGCAGGCTTAGGGTGTGGTTGGAGGTTGTGAGCCTCCATACTCAGTCTTAGCCTCTTCTGTCAGTTCATTTTACCTACAGGCTACATTAGGGTCTGTCTGTCCTGCTGACGCATGCTTGTCTCCTTTTGTCCTGGCATTCCAATGTGTGGCACCATGTGCAATTGGAATTCTTGCTAATATGATGGGGACAGTAATAGTTCCCAGTTCTGGATTCTGTTTCTATATGAGAAGAGCTCACTCAGTGTCTCACAGTGATTGTGGGGAGGAAATCTGTCCTGAGGGCAAAGTGTCCATTTCTAGTCGAATAGCTGTCTATGGTCAGAATTGTGGAGAGTCATATGACCTCTCGGCAGATATGGGGGATAGGAAAAAATCCTTCTAAAAGAATGACTTATATTGTGCTGATAGTCTTGAAGGACCCTTCATTATTTTTGTTTCAGTCAGTATTTACTATGTGACAGTCATTCTGGGAACTTTTTCAGGTACATGGGAACATGATGGTGAGCAAAATAAGCATGGCCCTTGGTTTCAGAGGGCTTTTAATTTAGTTGGGGATATAGGTGATTAAATCCTCATGCCAACATGGAATTATAAACCATGCCATTTGCCATGAAGATACAAGTGAATTACTGTGGCGTCCGGTAGTGGTTGCTGGCTGCTGTGGAGGTCTATTTGATGAAGGTGCATGCTAAGCATATTGTGGGTCATATGTCGGGAAGGTTAAAGTAGTAATGGATTGGTCAAGATTCTCTAAGGGAACAGAACATATAGAATGAATAAATATGTTCATACACATATAAGTTACAAGTACGACACATAGTGAGACAAATATATATTATATATATATATAAATTAAAGTGGATTTATTACAAGGATGTAATGTTTGTGTTCTACCTCTATCCTGGAGATGCTCAGGCCATGAGGCTGGCTGTTTTAGCAATGCCAATCTGGTACTGAAGGCCTGGAAGATTCCTGAAGAGCTGCTGGTCTTCAGCCTGTGCTGGAATCCACAGGAGTAGGATAGATGACCTTAACAGTGAGTCTGAGAGGAAGTTGGCAAAAAAGCAGAATTCTTTCTTCCATGCTTTCCATCCAGGCTACAACTAGAAGGTACTAACCGCATTTAGGATAGGTCTTCCTGCTTCTGTCAATCTGATAAAGAACCCCCTGTTTGTGTTTTAGTTAATTCCAGCTGCAGTCGAATTGACAATGAAGATTAGCTGTCACAAGTTGGGGAGGTCATTTAGACAGTGGCAAGAGGGAACCTGGTATCAGTGTTGCAGCTGGGTGTGGCACTGCACACCCATAATGGCAATGCTCCGGAGGTAGAATCCGGGGGCTAGAAAGAGAGAAGTCAGCCTGGCCTCCAGAGTGCTAACCTGTCCAGGAAACAGGAAGATAGGGTTGCTTTGATTCAATTTATCTGTTTTCCTTTGCATTTGGAGGCTGGCAAAATGGCTCAGTAGGTAAAGACCCCGCAGCTAAACCTGATGGCCGGAATACCTGGAGTTTACATGTTGGAAGGAGAGGACTGACTCCTGAAAGTTGTTCCCTGGGGACACACACACACACACACACACACACACACACACACACCATCTTTTCAGTTTTTTTGTTCCTATGTTCCAGAGTCTGGAAATGGACATAGGACTGTGGAGAGGGGTGCTGAGATGGGCCTGAAAGAGCAGCGAACAGGCTCTGCCATGAGCTCAACTGTCTTTGAGTTTTTTTCCCAAAGGCGGCCCATATACTGGGGGGTGGTTATTCTTCTGATCTTGTTGAGATCTCTTTTGGCTTTTCTCTAAGAGAGTGGAGTTTTTCTCTGACTTCAAGGGGTCCAGGAAGACTGAGTGTATGATTTTTAAGTATTAAACAATAAGAGGTGATGTATGTTTGGTAGGTATTTATTTACTGTTATCAGTAAATGTCACTTTCTGTTCTGTGTTTAGTTCTGTGTTTACCTTGTAGTGTTCAGTCATTTACTTGGATTCTATATAGTTGCTTTCAAAAGATAGCATTTGAGGGCTCTACGAGATGACTCAGTGGGTAAGGGTGCTTATTGCCAAGACTTCCAATCTGAGTTTGGTCCCCTGAAACCATATGGTGGAAGGAGAGTGCCAGCTTCAAGAGACTGTCTTCTGACCCACACATTTGCACTGTGCAATGTGTGTACACACACACACACATACACACACACACACACACACACACACACACACACGAACGTGTACACACTAAACAAATAAGTATAAATTACTAAAACCAAAAAGATAGCCTTTGAGCTCAGAGCTGGTTGTCTGGCTGACTGATCTTTACCACCTCCATTTCTTCTCTTTCTCTGAAAATCTTCTCTTGCTATGTGACAGGCTATTGTCTGATTCCTTGGTATTGCCAGCCAAGATGCTCAAGAGTTCTTTGGGCATTCATTATGTAAACTGGTTGTTATTAAGGGGAAGATAGAACCATCTCTCCTTCCTAAAGTGACAGGTATGAGAAAGAAAAGCAGTAAATGGGTTGACCTTGGCTACTTTGCTTCCCACTCCCAACGACTAACCACACAACTTGATGGTGAATGCCTGCAGCTTTGCCCCACCTGAGGGTCATCTGCGAAGATTTCTTTATTACCCCTTCACTTCCTGAAGGGTGAAGGGCTCATAGCACACAGTGACAGTTAACCCAACAGAATCCCAATACACCTCTTCAGTACATGTGTTATCACTTTAATATTTAGTATTCTCTTTTGGACCTTTGAAATTTACAATTTGAGATAAACTAATTAATAATCCTTTCTTGTTCACAGCTAAAATCATTTATGTGTATTACTTGAAATCATTTTTGCTCTTTCATACTCTATATAAGAACTATCTAACTACTTATCCTCCATTATGTCATAGGTGATATTCATGTTAAGCTACTAACGAAATAACTTCTCTTAGACACGGACAATTGGAGAAGCATTCTTTTTACCAGTAAGATGCTAGAAATACTCAATGCTTGTTTCTATGTCTGTCTTTGCAAGATCTGCACTAGTAGAGTGGAAGACAGTTGCAAGATCTGCGCTAGTAGAGTGGAAGACAGTTGTATTGGTAAGTTAGGTGTTACATTGTCAATGTGGACGGCTTCTTTTGTTGTTGTTGTTGTTGTTGAGTTTATAAAGATAAATTATTTAGTGGAGATCCCGATGGCATCATAAAACCATTCTTAGTAATTTGGGGGGAATAGTAATACAAACAATATAACGGGCACTGACAAGGAGGGAGAACGGGCCACCATCCATGTTGATTGCCCCTGTCTCTGAAGAGGGGAGTTTGAATGTTCATGGGACGTAGAAGCTGAAGTCTCTAGGTGAATGATCTTTAGGAAACTACTCTTGTTTCAGTTGAGTATGGGTGACTGTCATCCATCCAATTGCTTCCAAGGCAGAGGCAGTAAGGTTTTTGCCACCAGATGGATATAACAGTCATTCACTTTCCGAGTCATTTGTTTAGAAATGAGCAAGAGAAGATAGTCCTTGCAGGAAATTGGGTGACTTTGGTAGTTACATGAACTCTTCAGGAACTCTGGGACTGTAGGTTGCTGTCTATGGCAGAAGGTGATTTAACAGTTGCAGAGTTTTATAGCCAGACAAGAATCTTTGCAAACCATTATAGGGCCAGGTGAGGAGACTCTGAGTGTAAAGTCATTTGCCTCCGAAGCCTGGCAACCTGAGTTCAATCCTCAGACCCCTGTAAAGGTGGACGGAGAGAGCTGCCTCTGCAGAGTTGCCCTCTGTCCTCTTCTCTCCATGTGTGCCGTTGCACATATATGCCCACACGTCATGTGCATAGTAATACCAAGCTGAAACTGTACATTAGGAAGAAGAATTTAATTTTCTCTGGGGATGCCTAAGAGTGCATGAGTAATAGCCTCAAAGTGGTGGGATCATCTTAGATATGCTCCTAAAAAGTTAAGCAGACTTCCCCAGTATGTATTGAGGTCGAAACAGTGAGCTAGGTCAATATTGTCCATGGAGATTGGCAAATGTTTGATGAGTATAGCATGGAGTTCCTGTAACTGGAGATGTTCTCTGTTCTGTGACTTCCCCTTTCCACACATTCCATCTTCTTATAAAGTAAGCTAAAGTATTTTCTAAAACAAGCAAGCAAAACCTATCTTACTGTCTTGCAGGGACATTTGGGTACCAGTCTAACTGTGATCCTATCTTGTTTTTTAAACTGATAAGAAGTCATTAATAGACTAGATATTGCCTAGGTAATGCTTCTCTACCAAGAATGACAGACCTGCCCTTCACTCTGATTGGTTAACCATGAAACGCTGCCATGCTAGCAATCATTGCTTATCATTAATTCTTTAACACTGGGACTCCTCCTGGTGCCTTGTGTAAATTTAATTCTGGGTAGTCCCCCCTTATCTGTTTGGAACAAAGGATTCATGTTATACGAGTAATGATGGCACCTTAATGGTAGTCATGTGCAGCACACTGGTATGAATCCCTGAGCTGTGTATGGAACAGCAGAGGCTGTATTTTTAGTTCATTTCCTTAGGCAAATACAAATATTTTACTTGCACAGTTACCTCGGGCATTCACAAGCTAGACTGCTAGTGTAAACAGTTTCAAGTCAGCATGTGCCACAAGGAAGCTATTAGTTTTGCATCCAGTAGACACCTCTTCAAGCTTCTGAAGAGAAAATTGAAAGGGGACTTGGATATACATGCATTTAACAGACTCCATACAGATTAAAACCCTTCAACCTCCATCAAAGACGGGGCTTTGCCTGAGGCTAGCTGGAGCCATGAGAGGTGTATACTTCATCTCATGAGACAAGGTAAGGCCTGAGCCGTTCTAAGAAATGTGTTCATCCTGTGTTTCTTCATCATAGGATAATGGGATTTGTTTCATGACTCTCAAAATATATACTTTTCTGTTTTTAAAAAAATTGTCATGGAAATTCCCAAGTATTTGACGCAACAATTATTTTAACGTATCTCCCTGCGAATGCCACCACCTTCAGCAGTGACCGGCTCCTTTTCTTGTCTCGACTCCCATTCCTTTGCTTTCGTGCAGTCCATCTCCTCTCCACAGTGTTCTTTCCTTCTCACTTCTTCTTGTGTGGACCCCGTTCATCTCCTCCTAATTATTTCAGAGACAGTCTCAGGTATCATACCATACAGTCACTACTGCCAAATGGAACCCCTACTCTGAGTGTTCAAAGCACCTCTCTCAACCATAAATAATGTGTCAGCTCACCATTTTTGCAGGGTGTTTATTGATCTTGTGGCTTTTGGCTTGGGGTAATGGTGTGGGTATGTCATGGAATAAAAATTTTAATTCTGAGTGGCTTCTTTGGTTGGTTAAAGTGACGTACTGGTCTGTGTTTATTATAGCTGTTCTAGAGAGGTAAAATGTTTAGTCAAATAAACTATATTAACATTAGTGATCCTTTTGTATGGATAGTTGAGTTCTGACCTTAATTTTACATTGTAAGATATGGAAAGAAGCACAGGTGTATATGACTAACACTTCATTCTAGTAATTTCTCCAATTTCCTAAGTCTGGGGAATGAGTCTGTGTGTGGTAAGCCCAGGAGGTGTTTGCTTTTGACCAGATTATTTAGAAAATGGAGATGGAGGCAAAAGTTTATATGCTTGGAATGAAGAGACCCAAGGAAGCCAAAGTAAGGGGGTGGGACAGCTGACATAGCCTGAGAGTGCAGACAGACTGCACAGCCCTGATTGCTTGTTTTTACACTACATCTCCACAGAAGCTTCCCGCATCGAGGGAAGGATCCACTTAGGGGAGGGAGAAGAGTGTATGCTGGGTCCGACTCTCCCTGCTCAGTGTTTTTCCTACTCAGCACTGACATTTCCCAGGCCTTGGTAGAGTGTGCTTTTCTACAGTAGTTCTCTCAGGTGCCTTTTAATTCTTCAGAAAGCAGTTATGGGCTTTCATTCCTTCTGTGTCACTGTGACCAAACACTGTCATGTACAGCTTAAGGGAGGCGAGGTTGACCTTGACCCATGCTTTCCAGGGGTGGGGGAGAGGGGGGCTTTCAGTCCATTCCATGAGGAAGGCATGGTGATGCAGCTCAGTCCTGGGCTGTGCAGCATGTGCTGAAGGCCTTCCCCATTGCTGGCCGTGAAGCAGAGAGAGAACGTAACCAGAGATATCTTACATTAGTCAGGCCCCAGTTCCTCACTGCTCCATAGCTTCCAAAATTCCTCTATAAATGGGGGCCAAGTGTCCAAAACGGATTTGGTGGGGACATGTCCTATTAAAGGATGGCACCATGAAAAGGAGAAATCTCAAAAAACTTTCTCATAAGGACTTATCTATCTACTGGGATACCAGAGATGAGATGGCATTTCACGTCAAGCCGAGATCGAGACCTTAATACACCATTGTTACTAATAGAATCCTAATCTGGGCATGCTTGGTGCCTTGTATCAAAGGCATTGGCGTTCTGTGGCAGAGCTCTCGTTTTGAGTTAAAGAGGGGTCCCTAGTTACGTGTCTGTCCATGTTCTGTATTAACTGACAGTTTCTCATGGTTCTCCCTCACATTCGCTTCTCCTTTGCTTGCAGTTGGCCGGTCTGCATTCAAGGAGTTGTTGCTGAACCCATGGCTGACAGTTTCATTGTAACAGTTTGATGCCATCATTTCCTGTACACTGAGAGAATTAGTCAGCATGTAAAAAGCTGGCTTTAGTTTTGCATGCCCCATGATAGAAAAATTTAAGCAATTGCCCCTTTAGGTAATATACATGCTATGTCTATTCATCCATACAACATCACCCTTTGGTGTATGTCTGTCTCTATTTTTTGTCTTTTTAACATGTATAAACATAGGTTGTGAAGGTCTTACACTTGCCGGAGCTTGGATCTTCTTACAGATTAGCCATACGTCCTTGAGAACATCATCTCTGCTTTGTGTTCATCTTTCTCCATCCTATGCCAAGGATCAAACATTCCTTGCATTTCCTCTTTGTTTTGGCTTTGAAGACTTACCTATTTTGCAAACTCTAAGGATCAAACCCAGGGCATGGTGGTTACTAGGCAGGAACTCTACTACTGGTCTACATCTTTAGCTCCTCAAGATGGTGGCTGATTGACCTGGACACAGAACACCTTCTTTGGGGCGGGTGAACTTGCAAGCCAGACTCTGTTCCCTGCAAACAATGTGACTTGTTCCTTGTCTAGTTCCTGTTGTTAGAACATAGTCTTCTGCCCACACGATTAGTATTGATTTTATTCTTAAGACATCCATTCTGCGCCTTCATTTGTGACTTAGCAAGCACGGTACGATTTCAGGATATGTAGTTAGTTTCAGAAGCCATTTTCAGGTTTAATTGTTCACATCTGAACTTCTCATTTGAAAGAACATTTGTAAAGTTGAAAACGAGGAACATAGATTAGGATCACAAAGAGCCAGTTAGTGATGTCTGAAACTTTTCCAGTAGTAAGTTGATCCTCTTTGGTGGATGAACTTGACGTGAGGTAGCAATCTGGAGTAAGTAGTGTCCATTCGTGTAAGACTCCCCTTTCCTGCTGAAACTCCACAAGGAGTTGTGACTAGCCCATTGTAAGACTAGAGGCACCTGAGACCTCCAAAGATGGAGAGGGTTTGTTCTCATAAGGACCTGATGCAGGCTGCGCTGAGATGGTCAGAAAACAAGGACCGTGCACCAAAGAAGCATTAGGAGGACACTAGATGATGAAGTAAATGGGAACATGGGATTTTCAGAGGCACATCTTCCTTCTATATGGAAAGAGGTGTAGCAGCATGACCCAGAGATAGTGTCAGCTCCCTGTGAGGCTCAGCCATTTCTCAGAGGATGATACCGGGGCCTCAGGCTAGTGACTCGTGACAGTGCCAACATGTGCCAAGATCAGCTTGTGCCTTAAGTAGTTCAGCCATTATCCTCTCAGATAGAATTAGCAGTAAATATAAGATATGCTCTGTTTATAGAATAATGAACAAATTGTTATGACTCCTTCAAACGTGATAACCTTACATATAGAATAATTCATATATCATAATGTACAGGTCGATGATTGTTTCTCCAAATTGAGCAAATCCACAAGTTTGCCAGTTACTCGGACTGGTTTGCTTCCCACAAATAAGCTATGATTGGGGTTTATTACAGTTTGTGTTAGTTTTACCTGTTTCATCCTTTAATTAAAAAGAACCATAGAGCATTCTGAAGCCTTTTTAATGCATCATTTACATTTGTTTGTGTGTGTCAGGTTTAAATAGCTATGCTCTTCAATGTCAGTAGCTTTCTATATGTTTAGTCTAAAACATGACATGAAAGTGTTGTGGGCAGAATTTGAAAAGCTGTGTGATCAGTGTTTTGACTTGTACATTTAGGTTGTTTTTGGTTTCTTGTTATTAAAGTCTTTGGGTCCATAGCCCTCTCTTTCCATCTACTATAATTATTCTTTTCCACCCAGTATTTCCAATGGATTTTCATATGTGGAATTATCAAGTAATATGATACATTTTAAGGTAATTGGATTCATTTTCCTAAGTTCTTATACCCAAGTCAACAATTTATAATTCTATTAGTAGTACATAATAAGCTTTTCTAACCATATGCTCATAGTAATCTTAATCTGCTAATTTTATGAGGATGCTTTTTCTTGAATTACTAATAAGGCAACTTTTCAATATTCATAAAACAATTACATACTTGGTATGTATAGTTGGCTCTGTGCAGGTTCTTTATAAACATTGCATCTTATATTTCCTTAAAGCAACTTTGGAATAAGTATTATTAATGTCAGCATTCTCATTGTTCAGATGGGCAAAGTGAAATACAGACTTGAAGTGATATAACAAAGCTACTTAGTGCCTTGTTTGGGTTTTTTTTTTTTTTTCCAGCTCCATTGCTGTCCCTACCTTGTTCTCTTACCTCAGATATGTATTCTTTTTGAGTCAGTGTGGGGAGGGGGGAGAGAAAGATTCTGTTAGCATGTATGAGTACTGTATCTAATACGTGCATATATATTAGTGTTTCCTTTATGTTTGGAATGTCTTAATTTCATTGTAATTTGCAAGTAGAATCAAATTCACTTCAATTTGTTTTTAATTTATTGATCTATTGGGGAAGGGTGAAGATCGAAAGTAATTTCCAAATGACTTGTCTGTGCCTCTTACATTTACTCGCTGATTCCCGCTGGCTTGCTCACTATGTGTTTACTGTGTTTGTTCCTCTCATACCTGCTGTTCCTGTGTGGCTCCTCCCCTTTTCGTTGATATTTTCCCTGCCTTCTCCGCAGTTTCTTTACTAGTAAAGAGCACTCACCTTTCTGCTTCGCCTCATTGTACTGAGTGCTCGCTCCTTTGGTGGTCACTCAGTGTACTGCACGGCCCTGTCTGTGCTAAAGTTGAAACATTGCTGCTCAGCACCTCTGCTGGTCGGGAATGGGGTCTGTGAAGCACGTTCACTCATTGTCTGGTCTGTAGTAAACTCTCCTGAGAAGCCAGTCCAGCCTTTGGGCCGGTTGCTCATCAGAATCGCTTCACGAAACGTCCATGACAGGGCTAGCCCGGTACTTGGGGCCTTCCGTAGCCTTGCTGTTTAAACAGTGTTTCCCTGTGTACACGGCGCTGTTTTCGTTCCCACCTGTCACTTGCCTTGAACAAGATATCTGGATTAAGGTTTTGAGAGAAAGTAAGGCCTGATGATTTTCCCTGTTGGCACAGCTTTATTGAAATGAAAAGAAAGTCATGAATGTGCTCGTGTCTTGGCCTTTTCTTCTGTATTCTATTTGGCATTGAAATTTGGAAAGAAGATGTTGGATTTCATACTTTTCTAACATTAATTGTGACCCTTGGGAAATAGAACGAATTGTCCTGTGTACGTAGTAGGGATAAATCCCTGACTCCCAATATGGTAGCTACTAGTCACATGCTTTTGAATTTTAACTTATACTTAACTTATATTAGTTAAGATGAAGGACAATTTAAGAATTAGTTTTACCTACTCTCTGTGTTTCCGGTGATGAATACCCCACTCAGCAAATGCCTGGGCTGTTTAGAACATTCCAGTGTTTCAAAAGGTTGTATTGTCCAGTGCTGGTAGAAATGACTTCATAAAGGGCAGTGTAGGGGAAGGGGGAAGTAGTGGTGAGCTGTGTCTTCTTGCTTTCTCTAAGTTAGTTCAGTCAGTATTTGCTTTATTGATAATCAATAAAACATTGAGATACTTCAGTTTCACTGATCACAGACACAAATGAAAAAAAATCTGTGGTATCAGTGTGTCACTGACACACAGAAAGATCAGCACTTAGATCTGTTTTATGACTGCGAGGATTAAGAGAGCCCCCCAGCTCAATACCTCAAGTATCAGAGAAGCAAAGGGCACAGGTGTTTGAGCTCATTGTCAGGAGTGCTGTTTCTAGAAATGTTCTTCTCGTGTTCATACTCCTGCTGGCTTGGGATAAACTGCTGCTCTGAACTCTTCAAAGTTAGGACACATGTGATCAGCACCTTCGAATTCTATACTGTCTTCTAGTTTAACCCCAACCTGAGGCTGAAAACCAAAAACTTTACCATTAAAAAGATCAACAAAGTAGAATGTAATTGAATACCATGATTTTTTTTTGTTTGTTTGTTATTACATGGAGTCAGAAGGTGTGGTTGATATGTTCTGGTATTTATTTTTATAAGAACGTCTTTGCCTGAAGTTTTGACAGAAATGCCGTGGAGTATTTCCCCTTTTCAGGACAGACAAGAAGTGAAACTTAGTGGAATTTTATTTCCAGAGCACTTGGCTTTGATTCCCATTCATTGGCACCTAGGATCTGATGTCTGGATTGTGACTAAGATCAGTGGGTGGGGGGTTACTATGAGAAATTCCACAGGGAATAAGTTGATGTTGGGTGCAAAAAGATCACATGTCCTATTTAAGGCTGTGTGAAATAAACTGGACCCTCCTAATGAGGTGGCCCCAGAGACTGGATTTAATCCTCTGGCGTGACTGCTTTCACAAGTCTTTTCAAGAGCCTAAGCACCATAAAACACAACCACAAAAGCCTTCGTTCCCAAGAATGTGTGTGTAGGCTCATGTCAAGAGCTCTTAGCACGGAACAATGAACCTAAAGCCATAATCTAATAAGCAAACAGATAATCCAGTTCAGGTTTGTCTAGGTAATATAATGTCTCTATCAAACTATTTCCTGCACCTTTAGCTCTATTCAGAAGGAAGGAGTTCTGCGTGGGAATGTGTGTGTTTTCTTAGGAGGAGGATATGGCTCCTGTGACTGCCTAGCTTGTTTTTCTCTTCTGGGTAAGTCTAGTTGCTCACGGTGGGAATTTTCCATCTTGGTAATTTGGTATTTTGCAGGATAGAAATGTGTACACCTTCATTTCAGGTGTATTGTTGCATTACCTCCAGCTCCTTTGCTGTTGGCCAGGTCAGCCAGTACTCACCTGTCTTCATGCCTTTCTACCCACCAAACCTTTCTGTAACCACAAAGTATGACGGCTAAGCTTGTCTCCATGAAGCCAGTTCAGGGAGTCCTGGGGGGATTTCCAGAGGTCCCAAGTCCTCTTTACTCTCCCCGGACAATTGAGGTATTTGTGGAAAATGATTGCTGGTGGTGGGCAGGACATCACGTTGGAGAAAACTACTGGAAGCTTCATTTTCGATATGGCTGTGAGGTTTGGGCATGCCGGAGTCAGTCATTGGCAGTGCGCGTGACTGGTTGCCATTTGCCCGATCTTGCCCTGGAGAATTACGTTTTATGTATAACGCTCCATGAGCGCCTTCTTGCAGTTGAGCTTAACTGCCCTGCCATAACATCAGGGGCTATTTTCTGGCTACTGGGGTTGAAAACAAGTCTGAGTCTCTTTGCTGTTAATTGGCCTTCTTGTTTTGAGTCATGGAGTCGTAAACCATTGGTGTTGAAAGGCTCTTTAAAAGCTATTAAACAAGTTTCTTGCACTTAAAGAGCTGTAATCTGCATCACAGTATTCTCATGAGTAGCCTCCCAGCCCCATCTTAAATCCTCCAGATATTTGGTACTTTTCACTCTCTCAGGCCAGCTACTTTCCAGTTCCTTTTCACTGTCAAGCATCAGGACCTTAACAAAGGCAGTTACACTGTATTGCTGTGCTATTGCCACTGTTTCTGCAGAACTCTTTATAGTTTTTCCAAACAGACAGTATTTCCAGCTGTAGCATAACCCGAGCACAGGCTCATGGCTCTGCACCTCCCAGTATCAGTTGTGTGCATGTCTGAAGAGGTAATAAATACAGTTACAGTGATTTTTCATCACTCATGTACTTGCTGGGTACAGTTCTGCCCATCTTTCGTTCATTATCTTCTGCTTAAAAGTCACAAAGTAACACTCTGATCCTTGGCTCTGGTATGGACCATTCCTACTCTGAGGCAGTCTCAGAATTTTTTTTGAAGTTTATTCTTTTTAAATTGATGCAGTGGTCTAAAGAAACGCAGCCCACAGGTAGAATCAAGAACTGGATTAGCTGGAAACATAATTTTGCTTCCTGAAATGTATTCCTCAGCTTAACATCTAACATGGATTTTTTTTCTAAATTTGGTAGCAAGATTATAGACACACAAAGAGAAGAACAATGTGTGATGGATGAAATAGAATGTTTAAGTAATATCGAAATTTAGCAAAATATACTGAAATAGGAAGGATTTCTTAGGCAGTTCTGTGAGCTGGAGGACACTCACACTGCACTGAGGAATTATTCCTCTCCAGCCTGTCACACTGTGTGCAGCCTCCTCCTTCGTGGCCTCTGTGGCAGGTGGAATGGTTGGTTGGAGGATGCCAGGTCCCAACGACTGCAACCTGTGAATAGGTTCATCGCGTGGCAAACAGGAATTCATAATTGAAAGGGAGTTCAGGTGGCTAAGCAGTCTGGGTGAGCCCAGTATTCACAGGAATGTCCTTCCAAGTCAGTGAGATACAATAAGGAAGAGGTGTTTAGAGTGATACACTGTGAGAGAAGGTCCAATGGGTATTTGCTGGCTTTGAAGATGGAGGAAGAGGGCCATAGACCAAGGAAGGAGGGCCACTTCTAGAAGCTGGGTATGGTGAGACAGACAATAGCTTCCCAGCAGAAATTCCTTAAAGTAAAGCAGTTCTCTAGATACTTTGATTTTAATATCCTGGTATGCAAGGTAGACTTTTGTTCATAAAACAATAAGATCAGAAACCTGCATTATTTTTAACTATGAAGTGTGTGGTAATTCGCAATAGAAACAATGGAAAACTACCACAGACAGCATTACATCGAAATTATTTTTTTGCATACTTCTCCTTTTTGGAAAAGGGATTTCTAAAGTTCTACTATAGGTTAAAACAGTTACCTCAACACAATTCCATCTGAAAGGGACATAAAATTCCCTGACAGATACCAGCAGAACTAGTGTTTACCAAGTATTTGTGAAGAATGTCAGATTCAACTTTAGATATCTTGCTTTGAAAATGTTTTTGACTTTTTGATAATAAGTGTATCTTTACTGAATCTAAATTTTCTTTTGTATAAAATGAGTTTCTGAACAAGATCAAGGTCAGCAAGCTTTTCTCTAAGTCCTAACAGTCACCATATATAGGCTTTTAGGGGTGTGTGGTATTTTCTCTACTCAGTTTTGACATTGGAATGAGAAAGTCACCATAGATAATAAGTAATTGAGTGCTTGTGGCTGTGTTCCAATAAAGCTTTATTTGTAAAAGCAGAAAGTGGGCATTTGTCCATTTAGAAATTGTTTGTGAACCTTAGGCTGTTGAACTTTCTTATTCTGTTCTAATTTCTTTCTAACCTGATTATTTGGTAGGTTTCTAATGTTGCGTAGTGCTCATTAAGCTGAGGAAGTGTCAGATGGACTTACATACAGCCTCAGCTGACAAGGTGAATCCTTTTGTAAGCAGCCCTGTAGTATTTGCAGACTTGAGTGCCGGGAAGGGAACCGCTACCATGTCCTTGGCAAATGGACCTGGGACAAATGCTCTTAAGGAGGAGACACAGGGAGACCCTTGAATGCCAAGGCTGAGCTCACTGAACTTGAGACTTGGAGAACTGCAGCTACTGTTGGAAGAAAACAGGGGTGCAATAAATCCACTGTGCTAAAGAATGATAGACCTTTCGAGGCCGCTGGCCAAATGAAGTAAAAGGAAGGAAGGAATTCCTCACTCAGCTAAATGATGTCTTTGGGCTGGTGGAACAAGTCTGCTAAAATAGCAAGGTGCCTGAACTTTGGTGCCAGAATACGTCATCCGATGTTGCTGTTTGGAATTGTCTCCCATCACAGGACCTCAGAGTTTGAGTGAGGAAGGTGAAGTGAATGAAATGTAAGGAGTGACTCCCTAAGGACAAAACTTGCTTCTTCAGGGCATTTCTTAACTCTTGAAGTCTTTATTCTGTCTCGATAATTGGATGATAAATGTCTAATAAATTTTGGACTTCTTTTAAAGTTTCTACTGGATGCAAGACTTGACCATGTTTAGATGTTGGGTTATGCCTCGTAGAGCAACATGGGGTGACAGACCCAGGTTAGGGTTTACAAAGGACATGGGGGGATGTCCGTTTGGCCACCAGATTTGGTTTGTGTTTTGGTTTGGCTGGTTTATTTGATTTTGAGGGCAAAGCTCTTCTATGTGTATGTCATGTTTCCTTGTTACGTCTTGCAAACTGTGTAAGAAAAACGAGTTGCCTGGTCATACTTACCCAAGCCCAGGGGAATGCAAGGCTGGCTGTTTTCTCTAACAGTTTTGTGATGTGGACATTCTGAGGAGAACCAAGCTGTGAGTAGTGAGGATTTTGTCTAGCTGCCTCTCCTCACACATTTTTTTCTTTTCTGTCTCTTCAACTTTTCCCTTGAGTCTATGGAACCATAGTAAACTAAACATCCATATTGAGCTTAGCATATATCATTGCATTTTTATATTTGTGTTTCTAAATATTTGTGAAGAAAAGATTGATCATTAAGTTACATAAAAAATTCTCTCATAGTAAAAAAATAATATGTATTTATATAGAAACCCAAGTTTTAAAAGCTCTACAACCCTAAGTAATATCTAAGGCATGCACTGTTATTCTCATTTTGCAAAGGAGTATAGACTTCGACTTTCATGATTTGCCCAAATTCCTGCAGCTAGTAAGTGATTTGCACGTGACTTACCGTACCTTTGCAGGGCTACTTCTGTTCCGTGTCAAGTCCTCATATACTGGGGAGGCAAGGGAACTCCTTTTGTAGAGCTGTGTTAGGATCTCTTCTATTGAATCTTTTGTTTAGTTTTCACATTTCCTCTCTCTTTCCCTCATCCCCACCTTCTCCTTCTGGATAGAACATTGAGTTGCATTCTCATAAGAAAACAAACGAGGAAGCTAGGTCAGGTTGGTTTGGAAAGTCTTATATGGGGAAAGCATAGATGTGTAAACGTGATCTCAGGAAAAGCCCATGATTGCATACTGTTCTATGGCAGTTCTGAATTCTCAGATGAGGCTTTTCATAGAGTCAGGCACCAGCATTCTCTTACACACCTTACCCTTTGCCCTCTTCTTGTCTTGTCTCTGGGCCCCCCCCCCCCCCCCCCCCCCCCCCCACATTCCCATGGATTTTTAGGCCAATAGCCATGTACTTTTTTCAAGTTGTTTCTCTAAGGACTAACTTAGGTCACTGAGATTCGATTTGAAAAAAAAAAAAATGCATGTCCACACTCAGCAAACATTTTTCAACTCTTTTTCATCTCAGTTGTATAAGCCTTTAGAAGAGGTGCTTAGCAATAGAATATGAAGCTTATATGTGAGCTGTTGTCAAAGATGACACAGTGCAGTGGGGTAAATGCCTCCTTATTTCTCATACAGCACCCATGTTACATGCTGTAGATGTACTGTAGAGAGTAGTAGGTGTAGAAAGTCTGTAGGGTAGCTAGGGATATCTGTTTAGGATTGCAGGTGGTCTGCATGTTCACGAAAAACTTGGGCTTCTACATGAAACAAACAACAAAAAAAATGAAACAAAAAATGGTAGATTAGGTTTTCCTGCTGGAAAGGTATGAATGAGCAAGTCCTTGGGGTCTGGAAGCAAAAAGATCACCAGAGTGGCAGTGGGGCTGAGTAAAGGAAGAAGCCATCCTACTCAGTATTGCTACAAAATTTAAAAGCAACTAGGAAAATATCTAGGCAAGAAAATGTATGATCTGTACAATGAAAGTCATAAGACATTAATGCAAGAAACTCATAAGGACTCACAAAATGGGAATATTGTCGATTTATAGATTGGAAAATTAATATTGTCAATGACTGTGGCAACTCAGTCGTCTTCAAATTCAGTATAATTCCCATCAAAATACAAATGACAATCTTAAAAAGCTAGAACAGAAGAAAATACTAAAATTTATGTTAACAACAAATATCCAAATTAGCTAAAACACCCGTAAAGAATAATCAAAGTAGGAGGCATTGCGTGCCTGGCATCAAAACTTACTACCAAGCTGTGGAGACTCAACAGCAGGGGTACCAGCAGGAAGCTAATATATAGACAGAGGGAATGGAAGAGAGAGCCCAGCAGTAACTCTGTATGTGTATAGCCTACTGATTCTTGTCACAATCAAGAAGACCATCTATTGGAGGAAAGACATTGTCTTCAGTAAATGGTGCTGAGGAAAGTGTGTCAAGGACCTAAATATTCAATTTAAAACTGTGAAACTACTAGAGAAAACATATGAGAAACAACTCAACACATTAGTCTAAGCAAAGTTTTTTTTTTTTTAATTCTTAATAAAACCCTGAAGGCAGAGGCAACAAAAGTAAGACTGAAAAGATGAGATAATCTCAAAATCAAAGGCTACATAACAAAGAACAGCCAATGAAGTAAAGAGCTAGATACCCAGAAGAATGAGAAAAAAAAAAAACAAAAAACAAAAAACATTACAGCTATTTATCTGGGAAGAGATTTATTTCTAGAACACACCACTCAAGAGAAAGATAGGAATAACCCACTAAAAACATAGAAAAGGACTAAATATTACTCAAGAAGATGAGGAAATGGTCAACAAATATACAGAATAATTTTCAACATCACTTATCACTAGGGAAATACAAATCAAAACAATGAGTAACCATGTCCCCTATTAAAATGGCTGTTACAGATGAGCAGTAATGGATGGTGGTGAGGATGTGGCAAAGCGTAACTTTTGCATAGTGTTGTTGGGAGTGCAAATTCATATACCCACTGAGCAAGACCAGGTTGTGATTTCCTTAAACTAAAAAGTGACCCAGAGATCTCATTAGTGATGATATAACCAAAGGTAATGAAATCGGTAGGTCAAGGAGATAACTATACTCATATGCTATTCTAGCATATTCAACAATATCCGACCAGACTCAACCAGGAGTCTGTCAGTGGATGAATGGGGAGGGGGGTGATGCAGAATGCATGAATAGTTATATAAAAAAATGAAACCCCATCTTTTGTAGCAATATGATTAGAAGTTATGCTCTGCAAAGAGATACAAGAAGGCAAATCCATGCTCTTAGTCATTTGTAACAACTAAAATAAATTAGTCTCATACAAGAAGGCTGTGAGATGGGGTCACTAGAGAATTGGAAGGGTCCTGGTGAGAGGGAAAGCTGATAGGTAAGGGTCATCAAAGTATAGCTAAGATGAAGATAGCTTTAGTGCTTTATAGCATAGTAGCCTTAAAGTCTACAGTTTTCTATGATGTATTTCGAAATGATTGGGTCCAGAAGTTCTCCACACATAGGAAGTGTTTAGGTTTGAGGAGATGGAACTGGTTTGGAACTACCCTGATTTGGACATTTCCATTTATATACACATGTAAGGTTACCATGTACCTATGACTTTACACTAACATGGATCAACCAAAAGAAGTTTGCATGGAACTTACGACTTCCAGAGAAACTGCTCACATCTAAAAGATGCTAACTGGTCAGTGTAGTTGGGGTGGTGGGACCATAACCCACCGAACTTGTCAGTTTCCTCTGTATTTTTAAAGATGGTTCATCTAGCTACAGGATTCCTTCTATCCAGAATGTGATTTTTGTCATATCTTGGGGAACCCCAAACAAGGCTTTTCACATGCTTCTAGTCTTTCCCCAGACTCAAGCTGGATTGCTATAGGATCTATCAGCCACAAGTCTGAGGGCTTGTGTTTGCACTGTCCATTCTATCCATTGGAGGATATATTTTTGCTTTTGCCCGAACCACCTTGATTTTATTCCTATAGTTTTGTGCAAAGTTGTGAAATCTGGAAGTAGAGTCCTCCCACTTTGCCCCTCTGTTTTAGGGTTGTTTTGATTATGCTTAAGGACATCATTGGGAGACTTTGATTTGGCAATATATAGCTGGTGCTTTGGAAAGTACTGGCTTGGTAAGAATGGAAAACATTCAGATCATTTCTTTAGTCTAAATATGAGGTAACTGTGCATTAAGTATAATGTTTGTGTGGCAGTAGAGATGAAGAATAGTGAATAAATTAAGAAGAATATTGAGTGCAATTTAATGTGGCTTTCTTGTATTCAGAGCAGATGGCTGGAACAAAAAAAATTAGGCATTTTTGGTCTGTGGTCGGGAAAAATTGAGCAGAAAGAAACAGAAAAATAGAGGATAGAGAATGAGGTCAGCAGGTCTGTGGCTAGCATATTTAAGTCAGGTTTTGAGTACTGGGGTATAAATTTAGTCGGGGATGCTCAGCTGATTCAGTGATCAGAAATATGGAACAGGATCAATGAGCTCCAAGAGAACAACCAGTCTGTGTTGCTTGTAAATGGCGTACACATTTAGAGTTTCTTTTTTATGGTGCACATTTATGGTTACCATGGTGGCAATGCGGCAGTCAGAGGAAAATGGTTGGGGAGAGTGTACAAAAGTGACCTGGTTAAAGGCAGTTTCGGGAACCTTCTGTGGCTTAGTGTGGCTCAGAGAAATGGTGCTAGATGGTTGCTGCCATGTGTTTGATTTTTGAAGTGACTGTTCTTACTAGGGTTGGAAAGGCTTTGCCTTCATCTCCCAGAGTCTAATGTTCCTGTTCTCCAGCTGAGAGAGACTAATTCACCATCTTGTGTTGTAAACACTCACTCATTTTAACTGATTACACCTCCAATGATTCTCAAATCACTAAAATTACTAATTGCTATTCCTTACACATCAAAGAGTGAATCCTGAATAATTAACCCCAAATAAAATTAGATGAATTGGCCCTTTTAATTAGAGTCCCTGCTGCTGTTTGTTC
Organism: Peromyscus attwateri; assembly: GCA_902168425.1. NCBI lineage: Eukaryota > Metazoa > Chordata > Mammalia > Rodentia > Cricetidae > Peromyscus > Peromyscus attwateri. Next base: position 8,664 of record CABHPP010115089.1, on the reverse strand, counting down.
TGAGCTTCCTTTTCTTACTGTTAAGAGACTTTTAGAATGATTAAAACTGTTTAAGACTTAAACAGCCAGTGACCTTTTAATACAATATAAATCCATGGAAGCAATATTTCAGCTAGCAGGTGGTGAAGTAAATTTTTAGAGCAAGTACCTGTCAGCTCCAGTATTCCTGTGGGGGGAAATGCATGCCAAAAAACAACCACCTTGAAATGAAATGAGTGTCTCTATTTGATTATTTTTATAGCATTTATGCATTTGCTAAGCTTCAGGCTTGATGAAATAAATGGCAGGGTTGAAGGCGAGTGAGTAATGGTTGGCATCATTTTATATAAATAGTAACAAGAATTTCTCAGCAAGAAGAACTTGAAGTGAATAAGGGATGAAGACTGGAGAAACTGCAGAAGGCTCCTGGTCCTGTAGCCATTCATGTCTGGATTTTCCTGAAGCAGAGGAATGACCACCAGCGTGGAGAAATGGAGCTTTTTGGGATTTCTGTGCCTGTGGTTGTGGGGCGTGGCTTACCAGCCTATCCATGCTGCGTTCAGGCTGCATTTTGTTGAAGATCTTTCCCATGTTCCTAAGCATCTCCTTGGGACCCCCTCCAGTGGTCTTCTTCAGCCTTTGGGAGTTGTAAGAAGGGTCGGTTCTTTATATTTCCCCTAGAAATTTCAGTTCCTCACCTCAAATCCACCATGGACCATTTTAAAAGTCAGCTTTGTGATAAGGAGAGTTTAGGTCAGAGTATATATACTATACTCTTTGGCTATTCATCAGACTGGCACAGAAATCCTCCATCTGTAGCATCAAATGATTGGGTTAGTTCTATCACTTATTTTTCTTTATAAAGTAGAAGTGAATTTTAGCTTGTTATTCTGAAACAATTGCAGACTTTACAGAAACATTAAAAAACTCACATCAAAGACTCTTAGTTACTTAGTTACTCCAATATTTGCACCTTGTGTGATTAGAGTAAATCTACCAAAAGCAAGTAATGAACATATAGAACTTAATAACATGTAGAACTTATTCAGACTTCATCAGTTGCCATCCTAATATGTGTTTTTTTAGTCTCAATTCTATTGAGAATTGTGTTTCATTTAACATTTCTTTCCTATTTGTAACCTCAGACAGTTGTTCATGGTTATCAATGATGCTTAACTAGGAATATACATCAGAATCTCCCAGGATGCTTTGCAAAATACTTGGTTTTGGCTCCCCAATGCAAAGATTCTGGTTTAAGAATTCTAGAGTGGTTCCTTCTATTTCAGTGGTAGATGACAATATATGGGAGATTCCAATGCTTATTTCTTCATTAATGTATTCCTGTTCTTAGAACCAAACCAATAATATATGCATACATGTATTAGTTAGGTTTCTGTTGCTTTAATAAAACATCATGATCAAAAGCACCTTGGGAAAGAAAGAGTTGATTTCATCTTATACCTCTCCATCAAAGGCAGTCAGGGCAAGAACTCAAGCAAGGACGGAACCTGGAGGCGGAACTAACGCAGGGGCCATAGAGGAATGCTACTTACAGTCTTATTACTCCTGGTTCTCTGAGGTTGCTTTCATATATACCCCATGGCAACCTGCCCAGGGACAGCATCACCCACAGTGCGCTCACCCCCTGCCTCAAATCAATCATGAATTAAGAAATTCTTCTGCAGACATGTCTATAGGCGAATCCCATGGACACATTTTTTTCAATTGACGTTCCCTTCGCAGCTAACTCTGGCTCATGTCAAGCTGCCAAATACCCCAACTAGCACAGCACGTAAACAAAGGTGCATGTGGGTGCAGGGGGGTCGATAGAAAGAAGAAGCCAAATATTAGAGGACGAGGAAGGACTGAAGGTGGGCAAACATCAGGAGTGCTTACAAAGGGGGCGTAAAGCTGCTTTCCTAGTTCTGACTCTGTCCCGGAGTTTTCATTTCGGTGGTGGATAAGTGTATAGCATATACTCAGTTAGTAAAAGTATAAGCGCTAGTGTGAAGCTCCACAGCTTCCATTTTGCATGCCAACTCGAAGTGCATAGAACTTCATTCAACTGCATAGTCTGGGTCTGGTAAATCTTGATGTATGGTGATGGTTCTTCTTGGCTACCCTTTGTACAGTAAAGTTTAAAATGAAAAATAAATAATAAAATGTAAAGGTCAGATTGTTTCTACATCCCCAGCTCAGGTGTTTGGGGATTCTGTCTCACCTCCATTCCCTACTTCCTGGTCCATTGCCATCTCTACCTTAGAGGATGAGACTCTTAATCCCAGAAATGCCTTGGGGATTTTTGGACTTTCTGGATGCTTTCTACTGATAGAGATTTTGTGAATGTCTATTCTCAGACCTTTGATTTGTGAGGAGAAATCTAGTGCCATGAAGATAGTTGCAACCCGTCTGGATGTTGAAATACCCCTAGACCAGATGTTAATTTCGGGTTCAGGACTCAGTCATTACACTTGGCAGACAGACGCTCGGTAATTTAAGTTGTAAACAACCTGGAAGAAGTACATCAGCAGCAAGAGCAGCAGCAAAGCAAAGCTTGAGAGGTCCTTTGAGACTGGCATCATTCCCTGCTTGGGCTGCCCGGGCTGCCAGGGCTGCAGAAGACCTCGCATCCGCCGATAGTCTGATAGGTAGTTTTGCCGTATCTTACATCAGTAATTGGAAAGGACAAAACATGACTAGCAGAAATACATGTGTTCACTCACAGTTCATTTGGGTTTATATGTGATATATAGTTACTAATCTCTACATGCAGCATAGGGAGCACATACTTGGTAAATAGTAGTAATCTGAGGATAAATTCTTCATAGAACAGGAAGCAGACCTTCAGCCATCTCCTTCCTAGTCTGGTAGGGAAAACCCATAGACAGGCAGTTCAACTCAGAGCCGAATTTGTACTGTGGGGCTTCTCGGTACACTGGTGATGAGGATGCTCATCCACAGTCAGAATCAACAGAGGTAAAATGGGCTCAGTTACCAATGCAGTGTGTTGAGAAAACACCCCCCACCCGCAGACTCTATGGCTGCCTTTGAAGAAAAGGGAACCTTCTGCTTTGGATGGGCACTACTGGGATGGCCTGTCTCTAGGAATATCGGGTAGTTTGGGGAGACCCTTCCAGCATACTAGTATTCACTTGGTAGCTTCCTTTCTGAGCTGTAAATGAAGATCACTACCCCCGCCCCACTCTTTTGATGTTGAGTGGATCTTTTCCCATACCATGACTTTTAAATTCTTATTTCAGTTTTCTTCATGCTGAGAATTTCACATTTTAGTATTGGGGCTGAAGGTGTCTCACTAACTGATAGAAGACTAATGCATCAAGTTCGACCCATTGTCCTGCTTAGTTTTATTGCCCATATTTGAAAGTCAAAATATATGGATGCGGTTCGTTGTTTGGATAGCAATTACTATGCTTTTGTCAGAGAAGTGACACTTGATGAATTCAAAAGTGCATTCGGTTCTAGTCCATTTTTCAGAACCAAATTCTCCTTCACTTCTTATATTATGTGAAATCCATTCCATGTTTTCAACTGAGAAAATGAATCTTTTTCAACAAATTGAAACAGCTATGTGATAGAGAAGTAGAGTATGCTCAGTTAGATATAGCACGCTGGTGTTCACCTCTGTACAGAGAATTTATCTTAATTTAAACAAGAGGGCTGTGGAAGACAGTGAAGTCCAGAAATTCAGTATTAGCTAAATATGGAGGGAGACGGTCCAATCTAAAAGTGGAGAGACGTCATCCTCTTTAAAGATAATAAGTCTTCTTGCTTTTAATTTGAGAATCTCAAAGAGCATTTCGAGCTAAGTTATTTAGAAAGATGACAGCACATTAAATTTTAGCTTGGGTAAATATAGTGATGCATTAAAATTAAACTCTGGGTTTGAGTAGATTCTGCGATTCATTTCAAAGTATCTTCCTTCTGATTCTTTAAAAGACTCGAGGTTACAATTCCTATTTATTGTATAGAATTAAGTAAAAAGGAGGGGAATACAAAACAACGTTTGTTATGCTGTAAGCTGTAGGCAAGCTCTCTTTACATGTAGCCCTGTCAAAAAGCAGCGCCATGCTGTAAGGCTCTGAGGAGCCTGCTCGTCTCTCCACTCGGTAACATGAACACGTTCTTCCTATCCTGCCCCCAGATATTCCGTGACTCACTCCCTTACTCCATTTAAGTTTTTGCCCAAATGCCACTTTGGTGAGGCATTTCTCAATTCTGTTCTTTCAAACTGCGACATCTACCACCATCCTACCAATTCCCCTTCTACACTGTATTTCTTCAGCATTTTCATTGCCACTTGACATTCAGCTCATATTAGCTGTTTCTTTCTTAATCATCCCTCTTTTCCTGATACAGTGTCAATTCTACGGGGACAACATTTTCCATTTGAACTCTAGAGTCTAGAACAGTGGTTCTCAAGCTGGGGTCTGTAGCTAGAGTTTTCCTACCTGGCCCACGGTCAGGACAAATCTCTTTCACCTGCCAGTCCCACATCCGCTCAGACCCAACCAAGTAAACACAGAGACTTATATTGTTTACAAACTGTATGGTCGTGGCAGGCTTCTTGCTAACTGTCCTTATATCTTAAATTAATCCATTTCTATAAATCTATACCTTGCCACATGGCTCGTGGCTTACCGGCGGCATCTTTACATGCTGCTTGTCCTGGCGGCGGCTGGCTGGCAGTGTCTCCTTCCACCTTCCTGTTCTTTTAATTCTCTCTGTTAGTCCCGCCTATACTTCCTTCCTAGCCACTGGCCAATCAGTGTTTTATTAGCAACACATTTGCCATACAGAACATCCCACAGCAGGGGTCCAATGACCCATTCTCAGGGTTCGCATATCAGATATCCTGTATACCAGATATTTATATTACAATTCATAATAGTAGTAAAATTACAGTTCTGAAGTAGCAAAGAAAATAATGTTATGGTTGGGATTCACCACTACACGAGGAACTGTTTTCCAGTGTTGCAGCATATTAGGAAGGTTGAGAACCACTGGTCTAGAGTAATGCCTGGTGCACAGAGGGCAGAGTGAATAAATAGATGATGGAAGTAGATGAGCACCATCAGTGTGATGACTCTCCTGCTTTCCAGTGTGCAGTTTCGTGCAGTTCCTTTGCACGCAGTGGTATATGGACGAGTTTTCTCTATATTGCACCATGATGGAGATTCAAACCATGCCTTGTTGCGCGCTTCTTTTTTGACTTTGTCACAGGATCAGTTATTGAGTGTGGATATCCCTGAATTAAAGCCTGTAAATATGATTATGGATTTGACACCCTTTGCAATGTATTTGAAAGGAATGTTTTAGCTACTATCACTTCTGTTCCTGCTAGGAGCACACATGGCTCTTTATGTGCTCATGAATACTTTCATGAGTATTTTTACATCTGTAAAATGTATGTTTCATCTGTATTTTTACACTTACATATATGATGTTTGTAATTGATGGGTGGTAGTTATAGAAACTTATGTAATCATATCAAATGTGAATTTTTGATACATCCATATGTGAAAGTAGATGCAAAACAGGGTAATTAGCAAATTTGTCACCTCAGACATGTTTTTCATTAGTAATTTTAACCTTAGTATTTTCCTAAAAATAACATTGTCTACACTGTTGGAGAATTAAGTACCACTAGAATTAGTAATTTATTTAGTTTAATAGAAGAAAACAAAGATGGAAAAAGAATCAAAGATTAGTTCCAGTGTCTTCTCATGTATATCTAAGAGCCCAAAGGTCAGGTTGCCTAGATGGCCACTAACAGCATTGCAGTTGATGTCACAGTTTTCTTACTCACATTGGAGGTTGTTTCCCTGGGAGAGGTATTGCTGCTGTTCTCGTGATGATGAAGACAGACAACCAGGAATGCCCATGATTTCCATTGATAGTGAGCACTTCCCCAGATGGTCCTCAGAGGAGTTGTACACTCAGAGAGCAGGAATCCAGACACTGCTTAGTAAGGGCGGTATGGGGGCTAAGTCTTTTTGTGGTTCTGTGGGTGATGTGCAGACTTTCTTTTCCTACCTCCTTGCCACATAACTTCATTTCAGGAGCCCCCACCCTCGGTGAGCTCCAAAAGATATGCTGTGTTCTAGTCTTTGGAGTGGAGAAGAATGCTCCAGCAACCACTGACCAGTCCAACCCAGAAAGCAGACACTGTAAACGTCTGAAACAAGAGACCCGAGAAAGAGCTCCCATGGATACTTCTTTCTAGGACTGAGGTCAATGAAGTACAGTGTTCCACACAGGGAGCTGAGGAAGGAGGGGCTCATGCTCACCCTTAGGGTCCCAAAGAAGAGGGAGGGAGAGAAGGAAGACTGAGATTCTCATAGGATTGTCTGGATCCATGAGTTTGGCAACCTACCCCATCAGAGAAAAGACAGACTCTGGAAAAAGCGTGTGGAAAAGCCTCATCTCTAGTAGAAGTTCATATTTTTAGTTAGGACAGAGGATGCTACAGGTTGAGAAGACTCAGAGTGATTGCTGAAATGAGACAAATCCTTGGTTTTTCTCTTGGACTGCCATGTCACAGCCCTTTCTGATGGTCTGAAAAGCACTGCTCAGCTAAACCTTTGGTAATGGCCTAGGTTCTGCATATACCTGGTGCTCACAGGTTCGTGCCTGCCCACAGTCTCTCTCCCTCTGCCCTCATATGGATGCTGAGCTACTGCCACTGTGGCACTCAAAGGTGCTCTCTGTCTCTGTGGGGATGGTGGGGGCCAAACTTGAAACACAAACTTAAGAGTCCTTTGAGAGGAAAGGACAAGGAGCTGGGTGCCTCTTCTCCCAACTTGAAGCAAGAGGGAAAAGTATAAATGAAGACGACATCGACAAGTGAAAACTTTCCTCCCACCGTGCTCTTTAGTTGCACAGTTCAGCTGGTTAGAGGCAACTTTACCATTTTCCCTCTCTAAGGAATTTACTGTCAAGTTTCTTCATGATAATACAGATTTTGCAGGCTTAGCATGTGTGCATGAGCTTAGCATTGAGCATGTTTGTCTAGTGGATGCTCGTCTATATATTAGAATTGCCATAATTCCTAGAATGATTTCAAAAAGTTGTCCAAGTTCGGCCAGATACTGTATGTAGCTTATGCATTTGCCCACTCTAGAGCATCCCCCGCCCAGAGCATTCCTCCTCCAAAGCATTTGCCGCCTCTAGTGTATCCCCCCAGTGCATTCCCCCCTCCAGAGCATCCCCTCTCCAGTGCATTCCCCTATCCAGAGCATCCCCCCTCCAGTGCATTCCCCCATCCAGAACATCCCCCCTCCAGAGCATCCCCCCTCCAGAGCATTCCCCCCTGTAGTGTATCCCCCCTAGTACATCCCCCCCAGTGCATTACCCCCTCCAGAGCATTCCCCCCTCCAGAGCATCCCTAGTCCAGAGCATCCCTAGTCCAGAGCATTTCCCCTCCAGTGCATTCCCCCTTCCATTGCATTCCCCCTCCAGTGCATTACCCCTCCAGAGCATCCCCCTCCAGTGCATTCCCCCTCCAGTGCACCCCCCTCCAGTGCATTCCCCCTCTAGCACATTTCCCCTCCAGTGCACCCCCCTCCAGTGCATTACCCCTCCAGTGCACCCCCCCTC